>CP135571.1:6918158-6969147 GCA_032401905.1 Swietenia macrophylla
ATCAATAAATTGTGTACCAATATCTATATTTTAAAATTAATTAAAAATTAACATAAAAATTAAAGTATAAGAAAATTAAAGTAGAAAAACTTATTTTTATTTTAATTTGTAGATGAAATGTCGGAATATATATTTTATATCGTAAATGACCAGTTGAAAACCTTAATATTGAAATTG
The DNA here is from genome assembly GCA_032401905.1 of Swietenia macrophylla. NCBI lineage: Eukaryota > Viridiplantae > Streptophyta > Magnoliopsida > Sapindales > Meliaceae > Swietenia > Swietenia macrophylla. The sequence goes on from CP135571.1 coordinate 6,918,336, forward strand.
ATTGAAATTTGAGAAGTAAAAAAATTTTTGGTGTATAAAAATGAGTATGCGGAATGAATTTATTTATAAGTAGAAAAAGTAAGATTTTAAGGTAAAATTATTTAAAATAATTATTTTGATAAAAATGTATTAAGGTTGATTATATTAATAAAAATAAAGTAAAATAAAATTATTTTTAAAATTTTTCCTATAAAAAATTACAATTCAATCTAAAACGATGGCATATCTTGTAAGAGATTGATTCGTTGGCATCCTCGAATACAATTATACATGTGTTCCAATTAATGTGCGAATTCTTAGTGCAGATACACGGACCCGTACTGTTCCCAATTGTGTGTAAGTGGTTCACTCCCTTCCACACCGCGAGTGGAAATTGTGGGTAGTCTAGTCACTGCCCTGCCTTTCATAGTAAGTAGAAATTATAATTATTATTATTGTCTCCTCTAATTGTAGGCATCCGCGCATGTGGCTAGCTCACTCTCTTTCCATAGCCGAGTAAAAGTTGCATTCTTTTTTTCCATGGCCAGTAAAAAAAAAAAAATGCATTCCCATTCTTTCATACATGGAGAGTAAAATTTGAAGAAAATTTTTTTTTTTACTATTTTTTATCGTTAAATACGAAGTGCATCTGGTAAATTACTTTAATGATCAATGACTGAGACAAGTCAAAAATTTTATGTTGGATACAAAAAAATGAAGAACATTTAGACGGAATCCGAGTGTTGTCGAAACATTGTTGGTCCCATAGTTTCCATAAACAAAAGTTGTTTGATCATTATCTTGTCTTGATTTAGAAAACCCATGCCAGTATGTTCGATCCCAGAAAAAGCAACGGTTTTATAGAAACCTCAGAGCCACGTTAACATCGCCTACTTTCTCAGCTACCGTGCGTGAAACTTAAACAACGCATTATAAATATCAAGCCATGCTTGCAAAAAAAAAATAACAATAAAAGGTGTTCAAATCCTTAAATTTAGCTCTAAATACTCCAATGATGTCTGTTTATGGAAATGGGTTTCGTGTAGGATTCACGAACCTCTAAACCAATTTGTGTCATCAACGTTTTTGCGTACCACGTCTGGCATACTCCTCTCTGCTCGTCTCTGCCACTCTCCAACACACAAACATAAGCATTTTAGCTCTATATGCGGTGTAGTGGGTAAGCATATATTCTTCTGTTGATATTGGGCCGTCTGTGTGTGCAAAGATTGTCAGAATTTGGTTGCAGAAAGATTTGAGGATTTCTTTTTTGTTGGGGGTGGGATTCTGAGGAATTGGATTCGGATTCTGTGTTTTCGTTTTGGCTATTTATGTGTCAATTCCTTGTTAAACTTTACATCCGTTGCAGTACTTGGTTGAAGCTGTAATCAAGTTCAACTGCTCGTTTTTGGTTCAAGTTTCCTCTTTGATATTTGGTAAGAGCTATCAGAGTTACTTTCTTAATTCCTCTTTTCTTTTTTCCAGGAGACATTTCTGATCACGATCATGTTTTTTATATGTTTGATGTATTTTAATTTTTTATTCTCAGGTAAAACTCTTCCAGTTCATTAGAAATAAATGCTATAGTTTTAAGATCATTCTCCTGGCTAATCTGTAAGGACTAAGGAACATAATTTGTCCTTTGTTTCCTGGTGGAAGTTTATTTATTTATTTAGCTGTTCCATTAATTTGCTCTTAAGTGGTGACATGCCTTTTCATCCCTTGCCACAACATATAGCGCCTCCTCCCTCAAGTGATTTTTAACTTTTAAATGTTTTTTGGGTATATTTTATTTCTGTGACTTTGAAATGTTGTTAGCTGTGCTGGGTTGGGTGTTAAATCATAAATATTACCGGTATCTCCTTGTCTTCGTCCACCCGAAAAAGCTATCATACAAACACAAACTTTACGGTTGTTATGCTCATTGAAACAAATTTATATGTGGTTGCCTCTAGAATTACTTCTAAAAATTTCTTACTGTTGCTTTCCTTGATGGTATAAAAGTGGTGCTAAAATGCATGTCCATTATGATAGAAGTGGATTATGCATTGCGGCTAGTTTCATTTCTGTCCATGCTATGATGCTAATAAACACTTTGATTTAGATTAGACCTGATATTGAACAGGGAAGTTTATAGATTTTGATTATATTACTATTTTTAAGACTTGAGCTTGGTCAAGCTGCCAGAAAAATCATATTGAAGACTCTTTAGTCCTTGATCTTATCCCTCAGCCACCTCTATACACAATATTATCATGTTATGAAATCAGTACTCAGATGCAGATCACATTTTGTGATCACTTATTTGTAGGCCACCACTTGGACATTAAAAATTTTATTTCAAGCCTTCTGGAAGATATTATATCAACCATGACGTTGAATAAAAACTTAATTCATTGACATTTCAGACATGCAACAATTGCTATTTCTTAGTATAGTATTGGTGTGCATCCTGCAACTCATTTCTCTCTGTTTTCTTTTTCCCTAATGCTATCAACATATTAAGGAAAGTCTACAACATCATACACATGTAAACCTTATACGGATATCAATATTTGGCTTGTTGCTGGTTGGTTTTGGTAGCTTGAATTAGTTAAGGCCTAACAAGATTAGGCTAGTGATGGGGATATTTGAGGATGGTGGTTTATGCTTTGCACAGATTTTATCTATTATATGGATCACCCTTGTGATAAACATGGTGCAAGGAAGCCAGATTTTTAAGGTTTCTAGAACTTGCAAGTAAAGAATGACGGGGTCAGATGACTGGTAGATTTTTAAATTAAGTAATTTTTAACATATATTATGGATGACTGGTAGATTATCCCTACTACCAGAATTATAATATATTGCTACAAATTGACTCTGCAAATTACGCAGAGAGTAGGAGGGGATGGCTAGACCTGATTATGGTTAATTATTAATACATTGTGAAATGCAAGTGTGTATTAAAATATTAAGTTTGTTTCTTGTGGGCCAGAAATATTTACTGATATATTTGTTCTTCATGTGAGTCATGAGTTACTGGATTAATCTTAAATTGTTGCTGACCAGGTAGCTCTCATAGGTTGGATAGACAAGCAATCCCCTGCTTTTCAATTTGCAGATAATCAATATTTAATTTGTTTTTGATATTCCTAGCTCAATCTCCCATTAAAATTATATAGTTGTATAAATATCCCATGTGATATTTTCTGTCATAACATAATAATATATATTATCAATTATACAAGACTGACTTCTTGCCTTTCACATGTGTAATATATATCTTCATTGACATTGACTTGTATGGAAAACAGTTTAAATTGATTCATCTCCATCATTTGGACCATAACCAAGAAGTCTAATATTTTGTGTTTTCGGTGTAGCTGTTCAGGGAGTGCTAAGAACAACCATGAATGCATTAGTTGCTACCAACAGAAACTTTAAGCTGGCAGCAAAGCTGCTGAGATTGGACTCTAAGCTTGAGAAGAGTTTACTCATTCCTTTCAGGGAGATCAAGGTGATTACTAATATATTATTGGCAAATATTACCTTTGTTTTATGAAATTAACTGATTAATGCAGATATCCATCAATAATTCTTCAGTATTATTTTTCAGTACACACTTGCATTGGTCTTTGACTCTAAACTTGCATCTTCATCCATGGTCACCATTTACCAATAGATGTTCCACATTAATCCAGACAGGCTTTACTCTGGTGACCTATGAGTGCCGCATAGATAATTTGTCTTATTTATGCTCTGCTTTGCTTAACTCTGCTCCTATGAAATTGCAGGTTGAGTGCACCATACCCAAAGATGATGGCACATTGGCATCTTTTGTTGGGTTCAGGGTTCAGCATGACAATGCTAGAGGACCTATGAAGGGAGGAATCAGATATCATCCAGAGGTTATTTACATTGTTGTGTTTGAAATCCATTGAAACAGTAATCAAAGCCTTGCCTCTTTGACATATTTCTAGTTTCTTCTTCAATTCTTTAAATTTCACCAAGGTATAGTTCTAATGACAAATCTCCTTTGAAAAGAAAAGCAGAGTGATTGAATACAATTGTTAAATCAAGTTATCGCAATGTATTAACTAGCCTACTTCAAGTTTCAGTCTTGATGATTTTGTGGATAATGCAGGTTGACCCAGATGAAGTGAATGCATTAGCACAACTCATGACCTGGAAGACAGCGGTGGCAAATATCCCATATGGTGGTGCTAAAGGTGGGATAGGATGTAGTCCAGGGGATTTAAGCATATCTGAGCTAGAACGGCTTACTAGAGTTTTCACCCAAAAGATTCATGATCTGATAGGAATTCATGCAGATGTTCCTGCACCTGACATGGGGACAGGTCCCCAGGTATGAAGACTTTCCCAAAGCATAAAAGTGGCTTATCAGTGGTTTTATTCTTTCTATTATCCTTAGTAGAAGAGCTGAAAGGAAAAAATTGTGGTCTTGGTTGAAAATACTTATTTCCTGGTTTTGATACATAAAACTTGCTTCTTGTGTGGTTAAACAGACTATGGCATGGATACTGGATGAATATTCCAAATTTCATGGCCACTCGCCTGCAGTGGTGACTGGAAAACCCATTGTAAGTACTATGGATAAAACTATTCCTTTGTTTGACACTCATTACATATTAAATTTTGATGGTCATTTTGGAGAGCAAATTCACTCAAAACATGGTTCTTAGTGTCCAAGTTGTTTTTGTGTCAATGTTATCCCAACATGGAGGAATAAGGATTATTTTTGAATTTTCCATTACTAAGTTTCTTCTTGTTGTTCTGTATTTTGAATATTCCAATGTGTTTTAAATTAGGATCTAGGTGGATCTCTAGGCAGAGATGCAGCCACAGGACGGGGAGTGCTTTTTGCTACAGAGGCCCTGCTCAATGACCATGGGAAGACCATAGCTGGACAACGATTTGTTATACAGGTGCACCACTTATCCTCCATCAGCGTACTTGATTTTTATTCATTAGAGTCTGCAAACAATTTAGGAAGAATAACTTATATTTACTTATGCTTCATCCTTCAGAGTCTCTTATGGATCTATTACATTTCAGGGTTTTGGAAATGTTGGTTCCTGGGCAGCTCAACTAATCAGTGAAAAAGGTGGGAAGGTTGTTGCTGTTAGTGACATCACTGGAGCCATCAAGAACAGCAGAGGCATTGATATTCCAAGTTTACTTAACCATGTCAAGGAAACTCGTGGTGTCAAAGGATTCCATGGTGGAGATCCAATAGATCCAAATTCAATATTGGTTGAGGACTGTGACATTCTCATCCCAGCAGCCCTTGGTGGTGTCATTAACAGGTTCATTTTCCACCAGAGATCTTTCCTGATTCATTAGTATAATTTTTCTAATTGGACAATCGAAAAAGAGAAGAGATTACCCTTGAAACTCAAGTAGAAAATTAGGATAATTTCTTCTAGTTTTATCTCTATGTTAATTAGCGGAGTTTTCTACTTAATTGTTATTCTTTGATCATACTGAAGGGGAAATGCAAATGAAATCAAGGCCAAATTTATTATTGAAGCTGCAAACCATCCAACTGATCCAGAGGCTGACGAGGTTAGTGCTTGCTTGAAATTATCTATCATGGGATAAAATGCTAAAACAAGACTAGTGCCATATCAATTCTGCTATTTTCTGCAGATACTGTCACAGAAAGGTGTGGTTATACTCCCAGACATATATGCAAACTCAGGAGGAGTTACTGTTAGTTACTTTGAGTGGGTGCAGGTACTACAATTTCACCTGTTCTACTCTTCTTCTGGATTTTCTAAAAGCTTGTAACTTGTTTGTGCTACGTATGGTTACCGGTTTTCACATATTAGCTGTATTTAAAGGTTCATATATGCCTAATTTTGCATCACTTGCTTTCAACTTTACAAGAAGAATGAACTCGCTTGCATCCTGTTTTTGACTTGACAATGCTCTTGATTGTATTTCAAGTGCTCTAAAAGCATTATTAGTTCCTTAGAGAACATATGATAGAAAACATTTGGTGTAGTGCGATTGAGTCTATTATCATCGATGTTTCTGAATTCCAGTTTTCTGCATGCAGGTAATATCTTCAAAAAGAATAAATTTTCAAGTGGATATATCCTGCTCTGTTTCTAGCAAATGTTAAGTTGCATATCAGCTTGGTTCAAAAAGGACTGATATATCTTATGTTTGTGTAAAAATGCAGAACATCCAAGGGTTCATGTGGGATGAGGAGAAAGTGAACAATGAGCTAAGGACATATATGATACGAGGGTTCAAAGATGTGAAGGAGATGTGCAAAACCCACAATTGTGATCTTCGTATGGGAGCCTTTACCCTTGGAGTTAACCGTGTTGCAAGAGCAACTGTTCTTAGAGGTTGGGAAGCTTGACAAGTATGCTATTTTTTCAATAAAGATGAGGCTTGCAATAAGACTAAGAGCTCTTAGTCTTGCTTCCACATATTAACCCAAGGTTTTACTGTTATTTAATGCCTTATTGTCGATTACTCCCCGAGTTGTTCTGGTCCTGTATTTCTATGTTTGTCCACAGTTTGAAATCATATCTGATTATAAAAATCGCCAATGGTTGACGCTTAAAAGTTTTCATGCACATAATTGAATGGCTTTTTTCTGGTTATCTGCAATCTGGAAAATCATATGTGATTCAGGAAAATAGTAAAAGTTTTACCAGCACGTATCATATTCATCTTGTAAATGGATGCAATTTAAATCCCATAAGATATCTAGATCGAGTTCATTCTTGGAAAAATGATGATAACATAAATATGAAACAAAAATTAGTACAATAAAACCAGCAGTCCATATTCAAATCGGAATTCAGATTTGATCTGAACACAAGGCAACTGGAGATAAAACACAAAGGACGTAAGTACTAGTAGCACCATCCAATGTGTTCTATGACCTTCCTCTGCCCCTAAAGCCACCACCACGACCACCTCTAGGTCCACCCCTGCCCCTAAAGCTGCCCCCAAAGCTGCCCCCACTGCGGCCACGGCCACCACCTCTTGAACCACCTCTGCCTCCACCACGGCCACCTCTTCCGCCACCTTGTGCTTGTCCCCTGCAATAGCAGTATATGCCATCATTATTTGATCTAAAGACAAACTTAATTGAACTTCAGTCAAGGACCACATAATAAAACAGGCAAGACATGCTTAGGAAAAGATGTAATAACAATGTGAGCAAGTCAGGCATTGTATAGTAACTGCCTAACTTATCAGAGACCAACCGACCAAGAAAAGCAGTAGCAGTCAACCAATAACTTGACTCCTTGGGAATGCCTTGCACCAGTGAATTGGTGCCAGAACAGCCAAACAGTCTATTGTTGGCCAATTAAAAGGTTCAATCAATTGCTTTGTCACCATCAAAATGCAGCCTGGCTTAACCTCTATTCACAAGGAGGAATCCTCTAACATATATAGTCTTATCTTCATTCAACACATAAAGCACAAAACGACCTTCTCTTCAAAATAGTTATCACTAAAGTAACCAAGAAAACCATTTCTTGACCCCAAGAGAGGAGACTTTTCTGGACTGCAAAGGCACCACAAAATGAAACTTCAGCCGTAGCAGGCAGAGCTCCAAATTGGACTCACAAGCTAGATATTAGACTCTACAGCTGGAATGTCTTACGTGATTGCATTGTCTGCCCTAGCCAGCATGTTGAAATTTAACTAAGATTCCAATCAGCCAACAATAAGCACTCAACAAATGAACAATCTCGTGTCACGTTTAACCCCAGTCTTTAGGTGGAGAGAGAATTGTTATTTTCCCAGGTAAGCAAATATTATCCTCCAGTAAAGTAGTCCACTTTCCACTAAACACTACCACATTACACACAGTCATACAGAGAACAAAGTGAAAGAGCTCGTCTTGTTGGCAACTAATGCCCACAATTTCTCATAGATGTCACTAGTGTACAACTTTAGTACCAATAGGACACAGGATACCTTAGTAGATTCTTACTATGTTGAACAAATCATTGCGTTTACATTGACAAATAGGGACAGAAAACATACTTGGGTTGCGGAAGAAATCTTGCAAGAGGCAATAGCTTGCTTGGGTCAATATAGAACTTATCTCCATCCGAATATGAAGTTGCAACAATGCCTTCCATCATTTTGATTGAAAAATACTGCAATCAACGTAAAAAGTACATCAAAACTTAAACAAGACAGATAGTACTACAAATTAAAATGAAAATTCTAGCAATCAGAGTAGAAAGAACTGCATCAAAAGTTAGACAAAACAGATAGTACATCATATTGTTAATATGAAACCAGTAAGAGTACTCACGGATTCGTTAATGGGGCCAAAGATTTCATCAACTTTTCCTATTTGAGTCTTGTTCTGCAGATAGATTGGAGCATTAAAGTATGGTATTTTCTCGTTGGTGAGCTTTGTCACAGCATCACCTTCACATGCATGAAGAAAAGAAGATACCTCTACATAGACAAAAAAAACACAAACAGAAACAAAGGTATCACAAACTTATCATTGCAGACTAAACAGAACCAGGCACAAGGTGACATTGCTCTTGCATTTACAAAGCAAATTCACAGCTATCATCATCATTTGCAGCTTTTAGAAGCAACAAAAGCACTTCAAAGTCACAGGCCAAAGAATTATTATAACTTTTCATTCCATTTAGCTCGACAAAACCCGTCATTTTTATTCGTTTACCAAACTCACACTATCACAAACACCCCAAAACAGCCACAAAAATCAGAACTTTTCTTCTGTTTTCTGATCAACCAAACAGGAAAACACAACAAATGAAGAAAGAAACACAAACCAACAACTTCGGCAGGAGGTCCTTCGTCACGGAACCCACCACCGCGACCCCCACGACCACCTCCACCACGGCCGCCGCCCCCCCTAAAACCACCGCCACCACGGCCTCCGTCTCTTCCTCCCCTGAAACCGCCGCCACCTCTCGGGTGTCTCATTCTGTATTAGGGTACGTGGTTGATTTTAACAGAGAGGCAACAACTAGATTCGTTTCAGTACGACTTTCTGTGCTAGATAGAAGCCCTTATAGCCCAGCGTTTTAGTTTGGGGTTTTGAAATAGGTCCTTGGTGACTAAATTACCATAATCTCCCCACATTTTTGTTGTATTACAGAAATATCCGATTTTAAACTGAATTAGAAAATTAAATGATTGCTAATTAATTTAATTTATAAAATCTTTCGATCTGATTCCCGACTTCTAATCTCATTTAAATAAATAAATTTAATTCACAAAATATTAAAATTAGGATCAATAAAATTTTAAAATTCCAATGCAAAAAAAAAAAACAATGAATGGTGGTGCATATGTAAATAAATCCCAATTCCCTGTTCTGTAACTGTAAAATGCACAACGCCAAACTCACAATCACAAGCACATTAATCTCTCCAGGATTCTGACGAAGGAAAGCAGAGGAAGTCAAGCAATAACTTAACTCCTTGGGAATGCCTGTCTATTTACAAACTTCCTCCGTGAACCTGAAGATTGTGGTACAGAATTGAAATAACCAATGACATACATAATTACAACTGCAGCAATGAATCCAACAGGGTAACCTATGGCTGTAGCTTTCCATGAATACAACCCCGCTTCTTCTTTCTCCGTCTCCTCGGAATTAGGCGGTGGCTGCAAGTCCTCAGGACAAAGAACCTGGATTTGCACCCCACACAATCCACTGTTGTTTGCGTATATGTCTGGATCAATCAGCCTGTCCATTTGAGAGCTTCGAGGAATTTGGCCTGAAAGCTTGTTGTTGCTCAAGTCCAAGGCGTTTAATTCCTGGAGCTTGGCAACTGCTCGTGGGATATTGCCAGAAAGGTTGTTGTGTGACAAATCCAGGGTCTCTAAACTCTCCAGCTCGCCGAAACTTGAGGGAATGTTGCCACGGAGTTCATTGAAAGAAAGGTTAAGTAGCTTCAGGCCTTTGAGATTGCCTAAAGACGATGGAATTTCACCAGATAATTTGTTATTTGACAGGTCCAAGAGGGAATATATCTCCAGGTTCATCCTAGAGAGACCTCGTTTGGACTTTTTCCAGTTTACAATCAAGTCTTGGGCCGCAACTGGAAAGTTGAAAATTTCAGGCAGTGTTGACAAGATAGTTGGAGTATCAATCATTCCAGCAAGATTTCCAAAGCTAGAAGGTACTTTTCCTGTTAGTTTATTGTTGGAAAGATCGACGATGCGAAGGCTATTAAGATTTGATAGACCATCAGTGATCGACCCTTCCAGGGAAATGTTTCGGAGATTAAGTACTTCAAGAGAAGACAACTGAGAGAGAAACGCTGGAAACTCACCTGTAATATTGTTGTCATGAAGATCAAGGTGTTGAAGCAGGCTCAGGTTACTTAGATTTTGAGGCAATTGCCCTGAGAACTCGTTTTGGCTAAGGGAGAGTATTAATGTAAACAGCCCAAAAGCTGAAGGAACCTCGCCAGAGAATTTATTTGAAGATATATCAACATACGCCAGTAATGATTCTGAACCAAATGCTGGAAACTCACCGGAGAAGCTATTGTTTGATAAGTCCAGCAACAACAGTCGATAGATATTGGTAATAGATTTTGGCACTGGCCCAGAAAAGTTGTTGCTGGAAAGCATAAGTATCATGACTGAACTGACCATTTTTTCTGGCAATTCCCCATAAAATTTGTTTCTTGACAAAGCAAGGACTGATAAATTTCTAGATTCAAATAACTGGGGAGGCAGAGGACCTGTCAACTGGTTATCTGATAAAAGAATAGTTCCTAGATTTAGCTTAGCTAGCCATTGTGGGAAAGTTCCTTCAAGCTCATTGTCACTCAAGTCCAAGAATGTGAGATCTGTTTGATCGGAAAGCCAGACAGGAATTTTCCCTGTAACACTGCAAGAGCTCAGGGATAAATCAGTTAGCATACACTTGGGAACTATGCTCACATTGTTGTTCCAGGTAAGTTCATTTCCTCCCAGAAGCAACTTCTTCAGTTGCTGAAGATCAAATAACCATGTTGGAATCTCACCTGACAAAAGATTATTGTCCAACTGGAGTGTTTCCAATTTGCTCATGTTTTGAATTGATTGCGGCATTCCACCCTTCAGTATATTCTTGCCCAAAGCCAGAGTTGTGATGTTCACCAAGGTCCCTATATCCTTTGGAATCTCCCCAGACAACAAATTGTTTTGCAGGTCCAACGTTTCCAGCTCTCTCAGTTGCGACACCGACAATGGTATTCCTCCAGAGAACTTGTTCTGCCGAAGTGACAGCTTCTGCAGTTTTGAAAGGTTTCCAACCTCTGCAGGAATTTCTCCTTGGATCAAATTCTCATCCAGGATCAGCTGTTTCAAGTCCTTAAGGCCTGAAACTTTGCTACTTAATGTCCCCTGAATGGCATTAGTACTGAGATCAAGAAACTCTAGATGTCTTAAATTGAACAACTGATTAGGAATGGAGCCATTGATGCTATTATTCTTCATGTCAAGATATACTAATTTGGTTAAATTTGCAAAACCTATCCCAGGAATCTCACCTTCCATTGAATTGTAGGAAAGGTCAAGCAACATGAGGCTTCTTATGCGGAAAACTGGTGTCAAAACATTTGAAGAGACAACTAATGGAAAAAGATTATAAAGATAAAGACCAGTCACCTCTTGAGATGATCCGCGAGAATGGCATCTCACCATTTCCCATTCACAGCAATCTGAATTGGGATTCCATGTTTCCAATCTCCGAGGCAACCCGTCCGCGGAACTGTTGTCTGCCAAGTCTCCAACTACCAGACTTTTAAACTCCAGCAGGGCTGCTTTCTGATCTTGGGGGCAACAAAAACAAGGGCCATGCAATCCATTGAAAATCAACAGTACGAGAAGTGATGCAAGAGATAAGTTCAAGTTGGCCATTTCAGAATTCTGAGCGTTTGTGTTGTATCTGCTTCGGCAACTTTTACATGGATATACTTCAATAGAAGTCAAAGGATGAATAGGTGTTGAATTTAAAATGTTGGTGGGTAAGAGAAAAGAAGCTACAAATATTTATTCTTTATTCCATTGACCTGGAATTTTAGAATTAAGGCAGAGAGGATTGCCAGCATGTCTTTGAGCTTAAAAAAAAACTTCCATCCTTGTCTGTTGAAGACTTTTTTTTGTACTCTAGTTTCCCTAGAGTTGACTATGAGTTGTCGTATTTCAACGCAAGTTTCTATGCATATGCTTGCTTGATTTCTGCAAGTTTAATCATATAATTAATAAATGGACGTCGAAGACTATATCATTAGTTTATGATTTCTGACTGCTTATGATATGGACTAGCATACCTAATCTAGTTAACTTGTGTATATGTTTTCTTTGTAGTTTGATTTAAGCGAGATACTAACAGTCGAATACTTGTTAAAAATTGAGAAGGAAAAGTCCAGAAAAGTTTACTGAAAGTGAAATCATGTTTGTTGTATGCAGAAACCGTGGCTGATTTTGAATAAATGTCTAGTTTTCGCTTCCAGGAACTTGCCTTGGCTAGGTAAAATCTTTGAATGGATCAACTAATAAGCCAACTTATGCATGACTACGAGAAAGAAAACCGGGGTGCTTGAAGATTTCCAAACTAATACGAGTTTTTGTCCCTGGTTGATGAATTTTAAAAGATAAACATGAGGATTAAAAATACTTTGAATTAATCAATGCGGAACTTGTTATTCAATAGGGATTTGCAATTTTACATGCCTTGCAACACAAAATCTAGCAATCATACAAGACTAGAATCCTTTTATACCGCAAAATTTGTTTTCACTTCGCAAAATTGCCGTTTGTCCACGGAAACAACTGACAGCAATCGGTTTTCTACAAATAGCTCATTAGTATCATATAGTGACACCATTTTAGGAATACTCAAGGAATAATCATTTCTCATACCTAAGGTCTTCCAGCGTCGTCCAAACGTGGAACTTAAGAGCGGCTGTTTAACATTTAACAAGGTTTATATCATCGCTTAAGTGCCGGAAACACTGAAAACAAAAACAAGATGGACACAAGAACCTAACACAATGTGTGCGCATATGGGCACACAACTTTACCTTTCCCGGGTGGGTGATCGATGAAATTATCTTGAGAAAAGACTGTGGTGCAACAGATAAAAACTATACTGCAATTTACTTATTCTCCATTTGTGATAATTTAAGGCACAACAACAATTCCAAAGCATAACTTGGCTGCAATGGTCCACGCAACTATAACATATGGTATATCTTGAAACAAACATATGTCCACTAGCTTATATTTGTTCAGGACATGTGCTTTCAAACTCTCAATTCTATTGCTTCTTTCTCTCTTTCTTTTTTTTTTTTTTTAATATCTTTTGCTTTGCCTTTTTACATTAAAATATGTGGATTCTATGAGAGAATCCTAGATTTTGTTTTACTTCGAGCAGAAAGCTAACCCACCATTCCGCATTTATGTATGAAAATACCCTCTCAGCTTTCAAAATTTGATCTTCCGAAACTTGGAGATATGGCAGAATACACTCCAAAATTAGCAAACAGTCCGCCCATAACAAATTGATGCAATGTATAGATTTTTGGACCATTTTTCCTGCAAAAAAAGAAACCATAAGAAAATGGACCTTGCTATTTAAGAGGAAAGAAAAGAATACATGGACCACATAACAATATTAACATTTATTTTTTCACCAAAAATGATATGGCAGGACAGTTGCATGAAAACGCACTAGGCTCTGCAGGAATAGGATACCCAACTCTCCAGAGCAACACTTAAAATGCAATAGTAATAGCCAAGAAAGAAACCAGATATCCAGAAACACGTAAAGAGCAATCAACATTCGAGAGGCAGTCCAGAAAGAAACCATAGAGTCAGAAACATTTAAGTTTAAATATGACCTTGATGGACTATGCTCAACAACCACATAATTCTCTGAGAACAGCGCAAATGAGATTTTCAAACTAAACTTCATCAAGATGCCTGAAAGAGGTTGGAAAAACCAAGACTTCCTACCTTTACATGGGTGCTTGGGAAGGCTGAGGTACGCAAAGTTTCTTGAGTTTCATCCACCATTTTACGTCTGGGCACGCTCAATATGAAGGCTGCTTGATCAGCAGTGGCAGCCATGGATGTTATCCTATAACCACTTTCCCATCGCCGATGTATTCCTTCACTCGGGTACAAAAAGTCCAGCTCCACCACCTTGTATATTAGCAAATCAAATAAAAGAGGGAAATAAGCTACTCAAGAATAGAGGAGAGAGAAACGTTGCACACATTAGATAAATACAGAAAAATTATGGTATAATAAACAAGAAGTTATACCTGATCAGAATATCCAGAGTTCCTCGACATTACCACACCCCAGCGATTGCCAGCAGTTGTCATGGATGTGACATGAAAACCTTCTTTCCACTTCTTATTTATCCACTTAAAAGGAAATGATTCACTCACTTTGTAGGACTGCTGGGTGTAAGGAGTCCCTAAAATTTACAGAATATTCACGATCAACTAAAGAGATAACATAATCCTATCTCATCAATTTAATTGCACCAGGTATTTGCTTAACAAGACAACAATCGAAGCAGTAGTAGCAGCAGAGCAACAGTAAAAATGATAATAGTAATAAGAGCAAGAACAATACCAACAATCACTGTTATTTCATTTAAATCCAATATAAATAGATAAAAGCATTACACATATGTATGAAACCTAGACATCCAAAATGTAGTCTGTTTGGGTAGTCAGCTCCTCTCAATCTGCACCATTAATGCTACAGCACCCCTTACCTCGATAAGCTTGGATTATTATTAACTTATTTTTACTATCTATACATTTATATCCTTTTGGAATTTGAATTTGAAAAAGAAACCTCATTATGATTACCGTTCTGGAAGAGATATAACAGGTAATGGAATTGTTGATTGAGCAAGTCTGGAGACCAATCAAAAATCCAATTACGTTATGCAGTTTATCCCCGAGCTCCCGCTTGCATAAGACCTAACAAAATCTAAACTAAAATCATAATGTCTTTTCATATGTCTAACATTTTCCAAACTAGCCTATAATGTTTTTTCAAATATTTTGTAAGTTTTGCTCTCATTTGAAACAGAGTTATTAATCAAGGAATCTAAGCCCATTAAAGAAGATAATTTACTTTCACCTCTACCATATGCAACTTATAATCAAGCTTACCACTAAAGAGAAAATGGGAAATAGGTCTTCAAAACCATGGACCCCATGCCTAACCCTCTGATAATGATAAGGTCGAAATGGAAACTAAAATGTCCTTTGTTGTGTGATCAATGCATGCCCAACATGTATAAAATGTATTAGTTTATGAGGATCCCGATTGCCCCTTCAAGGCTAACTTGCAATACTTTCAACAGTGTGATCCAATATACACATCTTGGTAACCGTTAAGAATGTCAACTTCCAGAAAAACACCTCTACCCTTTTTGTCGTTATACAATTAAAAAAACAATTGTAGACAAGATGTGAAATATAGGAACCACAGATTGATAAAACACAAGAAGCGCAGACATTCACAGTTGCATATAGTTCAGTGTAATAACGTTGCCAACCTTTGGACATAACAACTAAAGAACTCCCATTAGCTGAACCAGCTATCGAACTGATATAATAATTCTTTTCCCACTGTTCCATAATCCAATCCTGAGCACAATTCAAACAACAATATGTATGGTCAATATTTCATGTCAGAAATAAAGGCCAAGTAAAAAATTATGGAAAGCTAATGGTTTTGAATTATACCTTGTGCAGAAAGATGGCTGACAATTCATAAACCTGGTGAGTGAAACCTGTTCCCGCATCCATGATTAGGGCCCAGAGATTAACCGCAGAGGCTACACAACTTATATATAATCCGTCTTCATTACCCTTGTCTACATGTTGACGCAGCCTTGCATCTGCAACATTGTAATGATATCTACAAGTCCAGAAATAAGGTTCAGTTAATGCTAAGCTGAAGGCTACATCTACGTGTAATACTTAATGTGTCCGACTCAGCAACAAAAGTAAGAATCTAAAATGACTTCAGATTAATCACACAAAAACCATCATGTCAGTATATCAAAACACAAAGATCATACATTTGAGATGTACACTATTTCATCCAAGTCCACATCAATTTACTTCCCAGGGCAGTGATACTCCCATGTAACACATTTACGATAGATCCATCCATGTTGAATCTGCACTCGTTTTCAAGTGTTTGTAAACTGTAACTTAGTAAAACTTTGTCTTACAAGTCAACAAAGATCCAAGTTTGGAATCATTGATGGGTTGGTTAAAATAGATAGATCCAGCAAACATCATTTTTGAAGACAACAAACTCTTTCTACAGTATATTAATCTCCCCCATTAAAAGAAACATGGTTCCAAAGGTAAGTCATAATTCAATTTAGGATTTTATAGAAAAGATATTTGCACAAGGGACAAGGTAAATGGCATGGCTCTAAAGAATATCACTGTGAGCAATGGACATAAAAATGAAGAGATCACTACCTATGGTACCTACTTGACAAAATCGGACCTCAACTCAAAGAAGGTTTCACAGTTCATGATCAGCAAGAAACTCAAAAAAGCCAATTGGAATCTACCTAGAGTTGACTACATGAAGCTTCAAATTCCACATTTGAATTTTTATATTTCATGAGGCGTGATTGAAGATTTTAGGCAGGTCATCCACTCACCCCCAGACCACCCTTCCCCACAACTTTAGAACAACTTAATAAAGAAAACTACCAGGACTTGGTCAAACAATTTTCACAATAATGTCATCAAGATATAGATTTAGGGCAGATCATCCACTGCCTGCCCTGAAATAAGATTATAAAAATCACCACTTACATATTTAGAAACAACAATGCAAATATAAACAATTAAATCACCGATTAAGTAATTATATGAAAGCAGTATATAATTGGAGAGAAGGTGAACATTATGGAGGTCCACAAGGAATAATAACATCAAATTCATCATGCAACTAGCTCATATTGTGGATCTCTAGTTTAGATAAATTTTTTGGTAACTTCAGAAATAAAACAAAAGGCAAAATTGTGATCGCTTTCAACATATACAACCCTAATTAGTTCTCTGTTTCAGCAGCCTACATAATTTATAGACCCATGGTAAAATCAGATGGTTTGTATTATATATTTATTCTGATTCCCATCACAAGGCTAAGAAACTGAATTTGTGTGCAATAACTTTCTCATATTTAGTTTTTAAGTTTTTATTTTAGGACGGCAAACAACAAACACAAGAAACAACATGCTTATCAAAATAGGAATGTTATATGCAAGATTTTCTCTGTCGGTAAAGCTGCAGCATTCAATATGGCCATTAAATATAGTCCACTACAGGGAAAATGTTCAGAAATATAGAGAAAAGAATAATGTCACAGGTAATCCGTGCAAAATATTCAATGAATCCAGATAATATGAAAATAGAGATTAAGAAAATAATTAAATAGTCAAAAGGGAACAATATAAAAGTTACCATAACTTACAAATTCCTGCCCATGAAAACATTATCTAAAGAAAAAAATATCATCTGAAAAAGGGCTATTGAAAAAAGAGAGGCACAAGATTCAATTTTAAAAATGAAGATCAATTCTGAAACCAATTCAGGTTTCATATCCATCTATCCAGAGAATAACATTACCATCCTTTTATGTATTCCCCAAATTAGATTATTGATCAATTGGTGACAATATTAGTTCATTGATAAATCTTAGATAACTTTGGCAATCATTTGAATTCATGTGAAATTTCACAAATGGTGAGGACTTTCAGTTTTTGTCAGGTAACTCAACAGCAGGAGCTCAAAATAATTATTGAAATTTGGTTAAGAAAATTTCTAAGTAGAATTCGAATAGTGAAACCCTTCAAATTGAAGGGTAAATTGGACGAAAAAAATCTTGGTCACTTGCATCCATTGTGTGCAATAGGACCATCTCAATTAAACTTACAAATTCATAATGCTCCACAAGCAGAAGAGGAAAGCTACATGTCAAAATAAACGAGATAGTACGATTTACCTCTGCTTCATGGGCCGACGTGCATTGTAAACTGAAATCCACTGGGTAGCAGGACTACCTATTCGTACTTTTTTCTTTGGTTGATCATCCTCCTCCAGATTTATCAGCAATCTTCCACGCTTTTGCCCAACCTAATCATGCAAAAGACAACAGGAAAAAGTTAAACAGGTCAAGAATTCTAAAAACCTTAGGGTTGGGTTGAACAATCACAACCACCTTGAGAGCTCCATCAATTCTAATTGGTCTTAATGATATGCACGGTTCAATCAGGCTATCAAAGAAAGATATCAGCTTTGCATAATTGGGCTCCTCATCAAATTTCATATTTGTAACCGCTTCAAGAAACAGTTTGAACGGGGCTGGACAAAAGCAACACATCAACTCCGGAGAAGTAGCCATCTTCTTCTTACAAACAAGAAAACTTTTGTTATCCCCCTGTGAATTTCAAAATAAATTAAAAAGTTAATAAAAGCCTTGGTATCAATGAATAAAAACGACAGTAAACTCGCCTCAATAAACAAAAAAATAAATAAATAAATAAACTAACCTGATAACCTTGCCATGGTAACCTCCCCTTCATAAGGAATATCAATGTGTATGCCAATGACTCGAGATCGTCCCTTCGACTCCCAGTTCGACCTAAATGTGCATGGACACTTGCATACCGAATTGTTCCCCTGCCAAAAGACATATTTTAAACCATAAAAAATTAAGCTTGAACAGCCAAACAACCAAAACAACAGAAGTGTCCGCACACCTGAACACATCAGGCCGTTGATCATACTCAACATGTTGACCCGATGATGCATCTTTCCACTTAGATGCTGAAACAGAAACGTCATAATAGCAAAAATTTTTATTACTGAGTTTAAAATTTGCACATCTCTAATATTCTCATAGTTAAGTTCAGGGCAAACATACAATAAATGAATGGAAATGTTCAGGGGTGAACAACATACCCAGACCAAGATCAATAAGATATAGCTTCTTCTCATCAGCTGTTCCAGGCTGACCAAGTAAAAAGTTCTCTGGCTTCACATCTCCGTGAACAAACCTAGTTAGGGAAGAGTACAATAGTGTAAATGATGAACAGTTGTGATTATGTCAAGTACTAAAAACAGGAAGGATGGGAGGTCCAAAAGTGAACATTGTCATATCAAAAAAAAAAAACTTACCCCTTCAAGTGAAGCTTTTCAAGAATGGATATTGCCTCCACTGCAATGCAGGCCACCATATTTGGTGACATCCTGTCGCAAATACTATCAAATTAAATATGCATAATAAAAAAAAAAAGCATGGATGCATGCATTACTGCATGAACATAGCGTAGATAGCAGCCATAGAGTTTATTTCTTACGATTGTCCCAATGAATTCCAAACATCCCAAAGACTGGGACCAAGCATGTCCATCACCTGAAACATTTATTTAGTTAAATTTCGAGAAAATGGAAATATATTTCTAAGGAACGCAATTCAAACCTTACCAGAATGTAGAAATCTCCTTGACGACCCTTGTGATGCACCCAAGGTATTCCATAACATCCATTCAGAGTACTTTCAAATTCCAAAACAGGAAAAGGAGAAAAGCAAGTGGAATAAGCTAATAAACTCAAAAAACTTGAATGTTCAAACAAATAAATCTGATCGTACATATAAAGATATTAAAAACGCTACTTACTTGTACACTTGCCACTCATACGGAGGTCCATAGTTGCAACCTTTACTATTTCGGTGCTCAAACTTCAAGGCAACCTGTAAGAAAAATCCTTAAATATCATATTTAAAAGTTTTTGCATATTAAATCTGTAAGAATAGGGGAGAAGTCTTCGGTCAGACCTCAATTGCATCCGGTCCAGTTCTATCACTGCCACCATGCACCCTTCTGCCAACATAAACTTGACCAAAACCACCCTTACCTAACTTCCTTTCAATCTTATATACAGGAGAATTACCCACTTGTACCTGCATCCAGCAACAGAAACACATTTCCATTAAGTGCTATATGTAAAATGATGAAGTCAGCCATTGTTTAACGTGCCATGATCATAATCATTAAAGTATGTCCAAAATAGCAGCTGCATGTCAGTCACACAAGCAGAGTTAAATCTTAACTAATAGATTTAGGTTTGTTTTAACAAAATGAAAGGTCATAATAGCAATCATAACGGCTTTGCTAGTTACTAAAAATGGAGAATCAATGTAATTTATATGTTAATCTTCAAGATATATACAGGGCCCCAAAAATAGTAATAAGCAAATGCATGATACCCTCTCGGGAACAGGTGTTGTGCTGCCTTCTTCTTCAACTCCAACTAATTTGTCCGCACTCCCACCCTCCATTGCAATATCTTTATCTGCAACTACCTCCACCGGATTATAACCAGGTTCAGCCACCCCCAAAGCAGCAGCCTCGGGAAGAACCTCACAAGGTTCTGGATCTAAATCTATCAACCTTATGCCCCGGCCTCTACCAGCAGCAGTTGGCCTCGTGGGTATTCCTGGCTTTGCTACAGCTGCAGCATTACCCCTTCCTCTCCCTCCACCAACTCTCCTTCTAGTCCTGTTCTGAGCAGGCAATAACCAATTCTCCACTGGATCAACTGGTTGTGGAGGAGGCTGAAGATCATCAAGGCGTTTCGATCTGCGGGCACCACTTCTCAACTCTGGCATCGTCACCCCATGCAAATCACATACTACTCAGTTCCCCGTACATCCTTCAGATATCCTGTGATCAAAATAATAAAGGAAACAAATTCATGTTATGAGTACAAAACTGAACATTATTAGACACAAAACCTTCCAAACAAACAATAATTGATCTTTTTAAACATGCTTACGCAGATAAACCAGTTTTATTAATACATCAAATAATAAATGCATGAGATTGGCACAAAACTGAACCATACCATTGATAGAAAATCATTTAAATGAAACTTGGAAGAAAACTATGCAGATAATCACATCATTCAACCTATTTCATTACCACGTTGCAAGTGACACAATCAGCAAATACATTTTCGCACAAGGATTAAAAATGCTCAGAAGATTCACTCAGTTGCTATCATGTAGAAAAGATGTGTACTCAAAAAGCAGTATCCAGGAGAAGGCATACAGATTTTAGCAAACATATTTCAAAAATTCTATATTTGACAAAAACCCAGTAGTAAAAAGTGAATGTAGCTAATAATATACAATAACCCATGCATTTTTTCCATTCCATTTACAAAATATCACTTTATTTCCCTCACAAAATAAAAACTTTACCGAAACTATACAAAAACAAACATATACACAGAACTTTATGTTGATACACACAAATATGTGTTGATATACAGATAGATAGAGAAATTGGAACATTAAAAGACATAGAGAAATTTGAACATTAAAAAACACAATCAGCCACCGTAGTCATCAAAAACCAAAATCAGTTAAAATTTTTAAGAAAACGCACAAATTTAAAAATTTTTGATGCTCCATATCAGATTGAATCATCAGTAAACAAACAATGTCCAATCCGATCATCAAACAATAAGATGAAAGCAAAAAATCTTCAAACAATAAGATGAAAAAAAAAAAAAAAGGATCATCGAACAAACTTTAAAAGGGTAATCCCACTAAAACAAAATAAACCAAGAAAAAAAAATAAAAATAAAAACGTACTCAAGATCGATCCCCAGATATGATCAAAGAAAGACGATCGATCGGGGTTAGATCCTATCCTCTCCTTGTTTCACCTAAACGCATTTCTCTCAGAAACAAACTGAGACAGACAAATAAACATACAAAAATCAAATAACTAGTCTTGTCCTTGTTTTTTTTTTTTTTTTTTTTAAACTTAACTGGATATTAAAAAATGTTAGGAAGAAAAGAAAAATAAAAATAAAACAAATTTTTGTCAGAAACTTTTGTTTTGCTTTGTGGGTATGAAACGAAATGCGTCAATGATTTGTGTAATGGCTATGGTGATGGTGGGGGTTGAGGGTGATGCTGTTGTTTACATGTGGATGTGTCTATCCCTCTCCCTAAAAGGTTAACATTTTCGATTAATAATCAAATTATAATAAATAAAAATATTAAGATTTTCTTAATAATTTATATATATATATATATATATAAAAATCCAAGCCTCTCTCTCCTCTATTTTGCTCTTGTTTTTGTAGAAGGAATTGAGATATGAGATGCGAGATGATGACGATGACGATGACGATGACGATGTTATTGGTTTGTGTTTGGTTTGGCGTTGTTTTTATTATACGAGTGAACATGTGACATGCAGCCGTGCCCTTGTATTAACCAATGCTACTATTATGTACATACATACATATACATAAAAATGCACAAACACACACGTGTGTGTGTATATATTACTTATTAAATAAAAGACCTACAAAATTCTTCTTATCACAAACCCTAGCTACAATGTTAAATTAATAAAGATTTCACTAATACATTTCTTATATTTACACTAGAATTGCTCGTTAAAATTTTAATTTTAGTGTTAAAATTTACAAGTTTTATATCATCAACTGTAATATTATATTAATATAATATAATAAATTTTAAATAACAATACGATTCAATATTTTGTATCAATATTTTAAATTATTTTGTTACACATTATGTATTCTGCGATATTAATTAGTTTTATATTGTAGGTGATAGTTGATTGAACTAATAGAATTTGTTTCTATTATGTTGTAGAAATAATCAATTGTAATATAAATTTTATTTCTAAAAATATTGTAAACTCTAAAAATACTTTATCAAATATTTAAAATAAATTTTAACTGTTCAAATTTATTTTCGGTCATTCAAATACAAATTTAATGCAAAGTATAACCCTGTGAGTTTAAAACCTTTTGGCATAGAATCAAACTATGGAAGTTAGTTTAATTCACTTCTTATGACAATTACAAAAGACTAGTTCTACATATTTTGATTTAAAATAAAATTTCAAAAAAATTTGAAGCTTCATGTTGTGATTTTTATGTTGTTTTTAATATTGGATATTGAAATTATTGGATAATATAATAAACCCTCTTTATTATATGAATGTAGCATGAGGTGTGAATTAAATATGTTGTTAGACATCAAATATACAAATGAGTTTCAAATTTCATACTTATTTTTTACAAAGTGTGATACACATTAGAACTTAACAAATGTATATGATTCGTAGATATATAGATATTTAGATTTTAATGAAAATGTTTAGAATTAAACTTGAAGTTTTACTAATTATTGGACAGACATATACCTGAAAAATATTAATTACAAAAATTAATTTTATTATCAAATATAAATAAATATTTATTTTAATGATTGTCTGGTTAAAATTAAGTTCAAAATAATAATTATAAATATAGTCAGAGTATTTATTCAAATCTGTCATATTTATGAAGATTTATCAAAAATATTGTAAGAACAAATGTTTCATATAAGTTTTTTATTTTTTTATATTAAATAAAAAATTGTGATTTTTTGTGGTGGGTTTGACCTAGTTAGGCAAGTGATACATCAAGTTGTCATATTTTTTGTTTTCCTAAGTTACTGTAATGGGTGCATCAAATTCATATTATGATGGGACAACCCATCAAATTCTTTTTTTTTTTTTTTTGTTTTGGCTTTAAATTTATTAACTTATCATTTAAAAATAAGAAACATGAAAAAGATTAAAGCATTAAAAATTATTTTTAAATTTTTTATTAGTTATGTTTATTTATTTTAATGTGTTATATACAAGAATAATATCCATGTATAAACTATAACGATGGTGAGAGCGATGATCGTTCGGTCTCATAATATTACGTATAATACTTAATAAAATTTTATTAAAAATATATTTTTAAGTAAATAATAGTATCATTTTTAAATACTTATGACCTTATTTTATCGTTCATTTTTATAACTCTAATTAATTATTTTTTTAAAAGAAATAAATTTATAAGAACTAGTTCAAGTTTAATTATTATTTATAATTGTAATCATGAATAATTATATTGATAATTAATTCATGAAGTAGTTTGAATTTTCAAACAATTTCACATGCTAAATTAAGAATTTTTAAACATCCTTTGTTATAGGTCAATGTTAAATTATTTAAATAATTAATAAAAATAAATTTATATTTTTATAAGATTTTTTAAATACGTGAAATTATAAGGATAAATAACAAATCATATATTAAGATCCAATTTGATGTTGATTTTTTAATAGCTTGTAACCCAACAACTGATCCAATTTGATGTTGATTTTAGTCAAATTAATTTGCTTTAATTATTGCTAATTGAAGTATAATAGAGTGCAAAATAGCTTGTTTAGGCAAACTTCTACTCTCTAATGTGGAGAAATAAGTAGGTTCAGCTTGAAAATATGAAAGTTGGTAGTAATTCAACACCTTACAATACTAAATTAATTCAATTTTTCTTCCAAATTTAAGGTATGTTTAGGTGTGCTAAAAAAAAAAAGCTCATAAAATGTATATACATTTATGCTTTTTATGTTTTCTAAAAAAGGTTATTTAAATGCTTAATCTTTTTTTCGTAGAGTATTTTAAATATTATTTTAATTGGCACGTAATTATGTATTAATTTTAAAAAATATTTTTAATATTAATTAAATTCAATAAATACTTAGTTAAAAATCAAATACATAAATATTAATTATATACATAACATTAATTAGCTAATGAATACGCACTTGATTTTTTATTTTTAAACTAATGTCGAATGATATTTATATCTTTTATAATATAATGTAATAGTTGAATATCACGATAAATATTAGGCGGTTGATTATATTATTAATTTTAATTTTTAAAAAATAATATAATTAAGAATGAATATTTTTGGTTGGCTTTAATTTGGGTCATATTTTAAATTAATATAAAATTATTTATTTTAATTTAGATCTAATTCATCTAAACCAACAATGAAAAAGAAATTCAATGAAATAAGTATTGTTTTAGTTTTATTTATTAATTTAATTTTAAAAATAAAAATAAAATAATTTTTTAAAGATTTTATATTAGTTAAATTTAAATAATAATTATTTATTGATTAAAATAATAAAAATAAATAATAAAATATAAATTTTAAATAATTGAATATTGATTTTTATTTTTTTGAACTAAGAAAAATATAAATTAAAAATACTTTTAGTTTTATTTTCTTAAAATTAAAATTAAACTAATAATTTTTAAACCGAACCGCGTTCAAAATGGAGAACGCATATATTTTCCTTCAATTTTCTCATTAGCCAATCAAGCCTAGAACACTAAGCACAAGACAAACAGAGGGATCAGAAAGCGCCAAACGACAACACATGCATGATGGCATCATCATCATCACCGTCAACACAAACAGAAAACCGGAGCCCCGAACTCCGGAGGGGTATCGTTAACAACCGGTGGGTCATATTCTCGCCTGCCCGAGCTAAAAGACCCGGCGACTTCAAATCCGAATCCCCACAAAATCCTGACCCTAATTCCAACTCCTCTTGCTCGTTCTGCATCGGCAACGAGCACGAGAACGCGCCCGATATATTCCGGGTTCCGGCTGTCCCGAATTCTGAATGGAAGATACGGGTCATTCAGAATCTGTATTCCGCACTCAGCTTGAGAACAGAAAAGACAGGGACCCAGATGGCGATATAAGTTGTTTGGGAAATTCGGGTTCGGGTTTTGATCGGGTTCGGGTTTCATTATGTTCTGATTGAGGCGCCGGTTCATTCGGTTCACCTGTTGGATTTGGAATCGAGAGGAGTTGGGGAAGTGTTGCTTGCGTATAAGAAGAGGATCGAGCAGATTAAAGGATGTGATTTGATTAAATACATTCAGGTTATTTTGTCTCTGTATTCTTTCCTCTTAATGAAGTTTGAATTTTTATTTTGAATTGTCGTTGTTTTTCTTTTGTTTATTTTGCAGTAGATCATCTTGTGAAGTGGTTTCGTTCGATTGTCCAATAGAGAGCATTTATTATTTTCAGTTCAGTAATCACTGAAAATTGAGCGGATAAAAGCTGAGAATTGGTGTATTCTCTTAAGTCAAAAAATCTGTCACAATAACTGGAAATCATTTGGTTTGTCGATAATAAGGTAGTCTAGGCTAGAATCTGTAGACTTTGTGTGATAATGCTTCAGGCTGATTGCTTGATTTCTTCCATTATTTCCTTTAAATGACACTGATGGTCTACAAAAATATTGTTGTAAGTTTTAAACACCGCACGTGGTTTCTGTTATGGATTTTTTCTTTTACTTTGTGTGGAAATAGAAGGCATGTTTTATTTCGTTTTGGAATTCTATACTAAAGATCTCCAGAAAGATATATATTCTGAGTAAATGCTATGTCCCTCAACCAGTCTTCCCCAACAACTATTGTTCATTATATGTTTATTTCTAATACAAAATTCGTGGTATTTTGCTATTTTGGTGATGAGTCTAACAACTTGGTTGTGCCATGAATGGTGGGTATTCAAAATAGCTGGGGTGGTTATTTACCGAGTACAGGAGTATTTGAGGTGTTTTGCATGAGCTCGTCAAAAAAGAGTCGACTTAGTTGCTTTATTTGACATAAGGTGATATAACAATATTAGCCATTCACCTCCTTAGTAAATGATAATACATAAGGTGGAGCCAAAATCTGGGTTCAACCTATTAGCTATGGATAAATATATTGGGTATTGGTTACTTGTGCCTTCAATCTTATAGGTAATACTCGCGATCAAAGGTGAGGCAATTTGAAATACTGCATAAAATACCACTGCCCTCTGACACTATGCAATGATACAGGTTTTGTATAAGCCAAAACTCTCAAGAGGTCCAAAGTACATAGAATATTTTGTGTCTAGCACCCAAGTCAATTTGCCTCTACTTAAATTATTTCAGCTGAAATTGAGGAAAATCTTTGATAGGCAAATTATGGATAAAGCTGGAAATTGAAGGTTATGGCCACTTTGGAGTTTTGCAATGTGGGTAGACAACTTTACAACTACTCAGGTGAATTATGTTTCTGAAGGGAAAGAGTGATATGCACATATTTTCTGAGTATACACAAGGTGTTTTGCTATTGAGACTATCATTTTTATTATTATTTTTTAAAAAATACCTAATGCACGCAACAAGTAAATAAGTAAAAGACAGGCACTATTAGATGTGAGCCCGCCTAAGCTTCTGGCACTTGAGAAAATGTTGGTTTGCTTTCTCGTTCTTGTGTTGCTGTGCTTCTGTATTAGTATGGGTTGCTGACGAATCTTGGTTTTGTGCTTCAAGGTTTTCAAGAACCACAGTGCTTTGGCTGGAGCATCGATGAGTCATTCCCACAGTCAAGTACTGGCTCTCCCAACCATTCCACCAACTATTTCTGCAAGAATTCAAAGTATGAAGGAGCATTTCAGTCAGACCGGAAAAAGTAGTCTTTGTGAAGTTCAACCAAAGGACCTTCAAATTGATGTCACAACACATTTTGTTTCAGTCGTTCCTTATGCTGCCACATTTCCTTTTGAGATATGGATTATTCCCCGAGATCACTCTTCTCATTTCCACAAACTAGATAGTGAGAAGGTAAGTTTCTGTGCTTCTAATTTTGTGTTCTTGTAGTCACACTTATGAAGGGATTTTGTGTTTGATTGTCATACGTATCAATATAATTGTCATTTTTTACTTGAAACATAGGTTCCTATGTTTTTTCCCTTGTATTGAGAGCTTCTGCTTTTCTTTTTGAGAGGAATAAGTGATTTGTGTCATTGCAAAAGAAATAAAGCATGTGTTATTTAAATGGTCATTAATGATTATGCTTGTGATGCCATGGAGGATTTTCAGGCAGTTTCTGTAAATGTCTATGTGAAAGAAACTGGTATTTATTGATTTTGGTAAACTCTGGGAGGCTTCATTTTTTGTTGGGTTTGCTAATTGCTGCATAGCTATTCTGTAACAATCGGTGTTAAAGCCTGTGAAAGTTTAAAATTTTTTTTTAAAAGATGCAAGTTATGATTGCAAATTAATATTGAGTGAAGAGATGGGAATAAAATGATGTCTACTTTTTCTATTTTATTTGTTATATATATATATATATATATTATGGGAAAAGAAACCAGTTGCATAGATAGTCATCAGGGAAGGTTGTTGTAACTTATGATGATCTTAATGTGAGGAATACTTTCTTAGAAGGGTTGGTTTGAAAATACTGGCATATAGAACTATGCATTGTATGCTTCAGCATTTGCTTCCTTGTGCACCAAATACTATGCATGCATAATTATATAACACTGAGTTTGTATAAAATGCAGATTAGCTGCATTTTGTTGTTGTTTTAACTTCCACCATTATTTTATGTTTTCAGCTCCTTTTTTTGGTAATGTGAATTCTTACACCTATGCTTATGTATAATTCTGCAGGCCATTGATCTTGAGGGTTTACTAAAACTTATGCTTAGAAAGATCTCTGTGCAATTGAATAACCCGCCATTCAATTTCATGACCCAAACTTCTTCACAGGAGGTCTTTGACTCTCAGTTAGAGTACTCTCACTGGTTTCTACAAATCGTACCTCAAGTAGTGTAGGCGGGTTTGAAATTAGATCAGGGTGTTACATAAATCCTCTTTTCCCTGAGGATGCTGCTAAAGTTATGAGAGAAGTTAACGTTTAAATAACCAATTATAACCAATGCCGCAGATGAAAAATTCATATTTACATGAGAAATAAAAGTTTTACTATTCTGAATAAAGAGATCCCTGTATTGGCTGTATTCTCTCAAACCTCATCATGCTGGTGATTTGTTTTTTGCTTAGAAAAAGTGAAGCATATGCATTCATTAAAGGGTGCACTAGGAAAAAGTTGCTCATGTGTTCTTCAGCTTTGTTTCTTTAATGCATCCAATGCTTGCAACTTTTAGTAACGCAATTATGCAGTCTTCAACATGAAGTTAAAAAGGATACGGTTCTTTTGAACTGCATGTTGAAGAGTGAAGGTTACCAAAACACAAAGTATGAAACCTGGCTTACTATTCAGTATGCGACAAAGTAACAATCCTCGAGGAGAAGGCAGGAAAAGGAGGCCAAAGAAATATCTTAAATGGAGGTGTTATCTACTAATAAATATTTACATAATTATTATATTAACAGAATCTAATGGATGAAACGTAGCAGGGATAAGCATATCTGATGAATTGATAATATTAGTTTCTGAATTAATTTTAGTAATTAAATTAATAATAGCAATAAATAATAATAATAATAATAAAAATAAATAAGAAAATTTGTATCTCAATTTAAATTAAAATATATTTCCTGTTCACAGTCAAACTGTAAATGACTAGTGGTGAAGTAATTATGATTGTATTAACAATTAATTTAAATTTTTAATTAAAAGTAAAATGAAAAAAATTGCCTAAGCTCAAATCACGCAGCCCAAGCCCAAAAGTAAAGAAGAAATTCAACCAAGCAGCATGAAAGAGACATGCATGCCCATGCCCATCAAGAAGAAACTAGAAAACTTAACAAAAATTTATGATTATTTTTTTTTTAAATTGATGAAAACCCTTCTTATTATTTAATAATGAGTCACAACCAAAATTAAAATTAATTAAAATATAAAAAAAAAGGAATTATCCCAGGAGAAAAGGAAATCCCTGTATTAAAGGATATTTGAATCACCATTTTCTCATAAATGATCAATAAAAAAATTTTATTTATTTTATTTTATCTACAATGATAAAAAGGAAAAATCGTCTCTCTTAAACCCCAGGACTTTGGGTTTTGGCGGCTACCTCTTCTCCAAGTACTCTTCTTTTCACTAAACAAAAATCCCCTTCTTCTAGGGTTTACTCCTTCGCTCTCTTTAGACTTTTCCTTCTCTTTACGAAGACGGTTAATTTCTTCATGGCCACTGTTGCTTCTTCCTCTGATCGTATCCTTGCTGAGTTCCCTCATCTGGGTACTGCTTTGTTTTTGAAAATACACTCCTACTTTGTTCAGTATCTGTTATTATTTCATGTGTTAAGTGATTCCATATGGTTTTCTAATAGTAAGCTCTAATTTTAATCAGCTCGTTTGTATTGATTTTCGTGGTTTATGAATGAAAACGGGTCTTTCAAGTATCTTTTTATGATTTCATGTTTTCAGTGATGGAATATGGTTAATTGAATCTTAGATTCTATGTTGAATGAGTTATTTATTTGGGGTTAATGTACAAAATATGAATTTATTATTTTTTTGAAAACATCTTTTGGTTGTGTCTGAAAGTGATTGAAATTTTTTCCTGGACTGTAGATTATGTACTGAATGAGTTCAATTAGGTGGTTTTTTGGTGGGATTTATGTTATATACGGGCTTTTGGGGTATCTGTTTGTTATGAGTTATTGAATATTGTTTACTGAATGAGCTCATGTATGTGGGTTTTAGTAGGGTTTGTGTTTGAGTATCCTATTTGTGATTTCATGCATGTTTTGAAATTAGTGGACAAGAAGAAAGAAAACTGAACTACAGCCATTAAGTTATTAGAAGAACACAAAAAAATTTGAAATTAAAACTGTTACTTAAACAACAAGTCTTAGTTTCCCTGTTACTTTATCTGAGTGGGGCTTTTGACTATGTTGTGTTTCTGATTTTTTTTTGAATTTATGTGGATGCTGGATCATGTATGTACTTGGCAATGCATGCTTGTTCATATGTGGATGCAATGAGAAAATTTGCTTTATTATTCTTTTTGGTTTAATTTATAAGATATATAATTGTATATTTTGTGTTTGTTGGATGTGGTATATATATGAGTGTGCTTTTGTAACTATGAAAGATTTGAGGTCACTGTTATGGAAATCATGGTTTTTGCACTTTTATTCCTTTACTCATGTGGCCACAGAAGCTGCAGATTTGCTGCAGAAGTTGTCGTTGGATTCTGAAACCAAGCCAGCTACAGCTCATGAGCACGCAAACAAGGTATTGTTTAGTTTTTTAGTTGATTATGTTTTATTAATGTAGCAGTTTTTTTCTTAAAGTAGAGTGTCCGACCACTTCATATGGTAAATTTGTTGTTATACCATTTTACTATTGAAATATGGGGCAATTAATACCGATGACATGGCTGCTTGTACAATTGAGCCATCCATTGGTCCTCTACACCCTGCAATGAAAACTTGAATGCAACGCCGTTGTCCTAATGTGTATAAGTCAAGTTCATACTATTATGGAGGTGAGCAGCGAGGTACTGTCATATAAGGTTTTCTACTATTATGGAGGTGGGCAGCGAGGTACTGTCATATAAGGTTTTCTACTATTATGGAGGTGGGCAGTGAGTTACTGTCATATAAGGTTTTCTATTTATGCATATGTTTTCTAAATGAAGGAATAATGGTTCCAGTGCTGCAATTTGTAATTTTATGGGTTTTATATGGAAAGTAAATTCTGTCCGGTCATATTCATTCATTCTTCAAGTTATGGTGAAAAGGTAATGAGTGGAACAGCTTCTCTAGATTTGTTATTCCTGAGAAATTTGAGATGGGTTATGTCAGTTCCTCCTTTTACTCGTGCATGTTAATGAACATGTTATGGAGGTTAAAGAAGAAATGAGAATGATTCGTTTATATTTCTTTATTTATGTTTTAAATGTTTCAGTAAGAGTTAAAAATTGTCGTGGTTGCTTATTATTTATCAACAGTGGCAGTTTTGAAGCTTTTTTATCTGGAGTGAAGATTTTGGAATTGTATGTAGAAGTTTTAACTTATATCTTCTGTTCTTCACCTTTAAAACAATCTCTTCCGTTATTGTGGTTGGAGTTTTGTTGACAGAGAAATTTCTGTTATTTTCTAAGGCTGAGGATTGTGTTTGATGCTTTACTGTTTATTTATAGGTTTTTACTGGCAATAATGGCTCTGTCATGTACCAGCAAAACTATGGGTATCCACCATATGGAATATATCCATCAACAGGCGATAGTCAACTGCAAGGGCTACAACAATACCAGTATCCTAGTCCTTATTACCATTACGCTCCTAACCAAGTGAATGCTATGCAGGGCGGGGATTCAATTTCTGTTTCAGCAGACAAAGTGTCTCTGTCTGTTGAAACAAATAAAGAAAACACCAGTTCCGTGGCAAATGGTAATGTGTCAAAGCCACTGAGACCAAATTATCAATACTCATATTCAGATCCAAACAGTTCCCATAGAAGGGGAGGCTTATCTTCAGTGGTTCCCTCACCAAGTTATCAAGATCCTGGATATAGTTTTGATGGGATTCATTCACCGTACACTTGGTTAGATTCCTCAGTATTTGCTGGTGGGCAGTCCAAACATGGGGCAAGTGTTGGGTTCACTTCCCCAATGGCACATTCCAATAACTTTCCATCTGGGAGGACTCAGAATCATTCACCCCATCTTGCGGTATGTTAGAGCTCTTTGTTTCTGAATCTGGCATTTTGCTTCCATTTCTGTGGCAGAAATAAACTGGCTTTGTTATGTGTAACGCGTGTAACATTTGTTATTTTCCAGTTAGCTTATTGAGTTTAACAATTTATGCAGAATCTTCACCATACAAGACCAACAGGCGATGCTTTTGATTATATGAATCAGATGTATCCAAACAGCGCAATTTATGGCCATTATGGAAACACATTTCGAGCTGGTTCTGGTTATGGATCCTTTGGCTATGATTCTTGGATAAGTGGGCGTGGATGGTATGCTGTTGATAGTAAGTACAAGCCTACTAGTGGTCGTGGCTATGGCGGTTCTGGCTTTGGCAAAGAAAATGTGGATGGTTTAAATGAGCTGAATAAAGGACCAAGGGCCAAGGGTTTTAAGAACCAAGAGGGGCTTGATACTACCACTTTAGCTGCTAAAGACAAGAATGTGTCTGCTGAGAGCAGTATAGAGGATAATTCACCTCTTATGCTGGAGAAAGAGAACTACAGCGGAGCAGATTTTGCGGAGAGCTACTTAGATGCAAAGTTTTTTGTCATAAAATCTTACAGTGAGGATGATGTTCATAAAAGTGTCAAGTATAATATGTGGACCAGCACGCATAATGGCAACAAGAAGCTTGATGCAGCATATCATGAAGCCAAGGAGAAGTCCAGCGACTGTCCTGTATTCCTGTTGTTCTCTGTGAGTATGAGTAGTATGGTACCTTCTACTGAACTCAGTTGCTAGCGCACAAATTTGAGAGGTTTTTTTCTATATCCTACATTGTCTTTCATATTTCAGGTCAATGCCAGTGGGCAGTTTGTTGGTATAGCTGAGATGGTTGGCCCTGTTGACTTTGACAAAACTGTAGAATACTGGCAACAGGACAAGTGGATTGGTTGCTTTCCTTTGAAGTGGCATGTTATTAAGGATGTACCAAATAGTTCATTGAGACATATAACACTTGAAAATAATGAAAACAAGCCTGTCACTAATAGCAGGGACACTCAGGAGGTATATGGGCTTTTATTTTTTATTTTCTTGTTGCTACTTTATTTTGTTTATTCTGATTTCTTTTATTAAGTTCTCCTCCAATTGTAAAATTTTTGTTGGTTGCCATAGGTTAACTTTGAGCAGGGCATTCAGATTCTCAAAATTTTTAAGTCTCATTCAAGCAAGAGATGCATCCTAGATGATTTTGGGTTTTACGAAGCTCGTGAGAGAATAATGCAGCAAAAAAAGGCATTACAGAAGCAGGCAAGAAATGCCCCTTCCATATATGTGGATCTTTTTTTTATTTTTTATTTTTTTATTTTGGCTTTCAAGTTTTTCTTTTGCAATGTTTCCCCTTCTTGAAAAACTTTAGTTTCATTTTATTTATATGTTGTTAATTTTTTTATATAGATTCCAGCTACAGCGCTTTTATACACTACTAAGTATATGGCAAGTATAGGCATAGTTTAAAATGTTTCCTCCTCTTCTTTATGTAAATTCAATTTCCCAAAACAGGTATCAGGTATAAAGCCTAATGATGTGGTAATTGGTGATAAAGACAAAGAGACAACATTTGAAAAGAATAGAGTGCAAAAACCTTTAGATGAAAGTTCACTAAAGGAAGTACGGACTGCAAGAGAAACATCACTGGACAACACAAATGGAGAGGCGAAAGAAGTAGAAGAGAATGCATCATCTGCAGAGGCAGTTGAAGATACCATAAAGGGTGCTAAATCAGTTGGATTGTCTGGAAAGGTGGTTACTTCTAATGGTGCTGCAAGTGCTTGCTAATTTTTCTGTCTGTCCATCTTTTTGTTTTGTTTTTGGGGT
This sequence comes from Swietenia macrophylla, assembly GCA_032401905.1. Lineage (NCBI taxonomy): Eukaryota > Viridiplantae > Streptophyta > Magnoliopsida > Sapindales > Meliaceae > Swietenia > Swietenia macrophylla. The sequence goes on from CP135571.1 coordinate 6,952,569, forward strand.
GGGATTTAGGATAGAATTGAAGTTTGTTAGCCTGATGAAATTTTTAGGCTACAAGTTAGTTATTCCCATAAGATAGTAGGGATGCAAAAGCCCTCTCAGCTTTCTTATACATAGTTGTTGTGAGGCAGGCTATATCACTGCTCTGCTCAAAAACCTATTAAATTCACTTGAAGTTACTACTGTTTCTGTTCTTGATTTTGGTTTTCATGTTTTTGTTTGTTTTTCTATTCTTCTTCCTGGTGTTTTGACGTAGCTTTGATTACTTAAGCAGGAATGAATAATGTAGAAGGGATTGCTCAAAGACATTGTTCTACTGTTCTCTCTTCACATCAACTTTGTTGTGGGATTGATGCTTCATTTTCTTTGTTCTCGTTCTCTTCTGTGTTGGGATGTTTTATCCATTCAAATGAAAGTACATCATCTCACCATCATAAGTTCAAATAGAATACATTATTTACCATCACATGTTTGAGAGATATTGTTTTTGGCAGTAGTTTTTAGAAGACAAAAATTAATATAGGATCATTTATCCATGATTGTTATTGGTATCATTATAAAATAGAAAAATTTTTAAGAATTTTTACTAATTATTGTAATATGCATGTACATATCAATTATACTGAGTAAATCTAAAAAGATCATTTATCCTTGATTGTTATTGGTATAATTATAAAAGAAAAAAATTACTAAGAATTTTTACTAATTAGTGTAATATGCTTGTAAATATCAATTACACTGAGTAAGTCTTAACTGGTTCAAATCATGAATGATAACATCAAGCAATACAAGCCAAACCCCTTACATAGAAAATGACTAACGTAAATATGAAAGCATATTTTTTTTAATTTTTCAGTCCATTCGAAACTACGTCGTTTATTGTCTCCTCGACAAGATCCAACCAAGGGCCTAGGGCATTCTTTTAAAGTTTCAGGGCACACAAGACTCGGTCACACTCACTGCAAAGAAGAACCAATTGCCTTCTAAACTTGAGTTAGGGTTTCTCTCTGTGTATCAAATACAGAACAGAAACAAAAACAAGGAATCCAAAAATGGGGTTTTCAATGCAACCATATGGAATACAATCAATGCTTAAAGAAGGACACAAGCATCTGTCAGGACTCGACGAAGCGGTGCTGAAAAACATCGATGCTTGCAAGCAACTTTCTACTATCACTCGCACTTCTCTTGGACCCAATGGTACATCTGGACCACTTCTTCTCTTCCCTTCGCTTTTTGGTGAAGTGGGTGTTTTCTGTTTGTTTTTCTTCTTTCATTTTCTCTTTCAAGTTTCCAACTTTCTTATTTTTTAGTTGACTTTGCTGCTAGATTTGGATCACTGCCTCATTTTTTATTTTCTGCGCTTAGCTTTGAATTGGCAGTGTTAATTCATTTCTGCTTTATGAAGTGCATCAGATGCGTTATTTTTATTTTTATTTTTTGCTAATGAAAAATGTGGGCTTTGATTGACATAAATCTAAAATAAGCACATTAATTTTGTTCTACATATGCGAGTAATATTCGTGATGTGCTGATAGTTCCAAGTGAAATCAATCCATTACTGCCCTTGTCAAAATAAGTTCCTGGAACACTCTCATGGCCGCTGATGATGGCACTTTTTGTTAGAAAAAAGTGGAAAAAGTGGCTTAGATTGTTTGGAATATATTGGGAAAATTTGGAGATTGCAAGGGCTTAATTGGATGTTAATGGTATATGAATGGATATGATTTATTTATGTCTGTTATTGTTCGTTCTTTCAATAGATACGCGTAGTTCAATAGAGTTGAGTAGTAGTTAGGGGACTGTGGCAACATTGAGAACTTTTTTTAAATCATTTTCTAGAAAAATCCGGTGGAAATTTATGTTCAACTTTTCCTTTGTCATATCTAATCACAAATTATTTAGAGAATAGACTCTTTAAAGAAAAAGAAATGTATCAGTGAAATTATGGTTGTTTAAATAAATAAGTTTTAGATAATGAAAGACTTTTTTTGCGGATATCCACTTTCTGAAGTAGCTGAAGTTCAGGTGGCTGTTTAGTTGGTAATTGGGAATTCACATGCAGAAAGGGAAATGAATGATATTAATAGATGGGTTGATTTTGATAGTTACAATTCCTCATGTCTTTGAGGTTGGCATCAGAAAATCAACAAATAAATGAAATTCTTAGGTTCACTCTGCAAAGACCTTTTTTAGCTCCTTTTTACATGAATCTTTTCTTTGTTGCAAATTTTGTAATGACCTTGGGTAGTTTCTAATTTCTTATGTACTGTATACTCAGGTATGAATAAGATGGTTATCAATCATTTAGACAAGCTTTTTGTCACAAATGATGCTGCTACTATCGTTAATGAACTTGAGGTTCAGCATCCTGCTGCCAAGATATTGGTGTTAGCTGGCAAGGCTCAACAAGAAGAAATTGGTGATGGAGCCAATTTGACTATCTCTTTTGCCGGGGAGATTCTTCAGGGTGCTGAGGAGCTTATAAGGATGGGTTTGCATCCTAGTGAAATCATCAGTGGATACACTAAAGCGATCAACGAGGTTTTCCAGTGCCTTGTTAACTGGCTTGAATGAACAGTTTTCTTAGATATAATCATTCTTTAGAGTGCACGCTTCTGATTTTATTTTGTTAAATTATTTTCAGACTGTTAAAATCTTAGGGGAATTGGTGGAGAATGGTTCTGAAAACATGGATGTTAGAAGCAAGGAGCAAGTTGTTTATCGAATGAAGGCTTCTGTTGCTAGCAAGCAATTTGGGCAAGAAGATATTTTGTGCTCTCTTATTGCTGATGTAATTATTTTTTCCTACCTTCTTCATTATTATTTAGTTAACTCGCTCTTTTATTTATTTATTTATTTTTTTTGGTTTTGAAGTTGTTCTTTACCATCTTTTTGATGCATTATAGGCATGCATCCAAGTGTGCCCCAAGAACCCAGCTAACTTCAACGTTGACAATGTCCGTGTTGCAAAACTTTTGGGAGGAGGTTTGCACAACTCTACTGTTGTTCGTGGTATGGTTTTGAAGAGTGATGCTGTGGGAAGTATTAAGAAAATAGAGAAGGCAAAGGTTAGACCTTAATTTTCTTTTTTCTTTTGGTTTGATATAAGTCTCATAATGAATTACTATGAGTGCCTCTTGTTCCTCTTTCTTCCTTCCTCTCACTCTCTTTCTAAATGTGACAAATGTTCCGATTAATATTTTGTTAGATGTGATGAATTGAATTTGGTAGTTGGATGAGCAGTTGGTGTTTGGCTTTTATTTTCATTAAGGCGTTGTACAGCAGGGACCTGGGGCCATTTTCAGAATAGTTATTTTTTGTACTATATGGCAGATATGTCATGATGTGTTGAGTTCTGGCTATGATTATGCCAATGTGTTTTGACATAATTGTTGTCTTGTCTTAATGATGTTTGTTGTTTAAATTTGGATGGAAGTTATATAACTGAAGGATTCGGTCAAGGTCAGATCAGTTTAGATATTACGAGATGATAGTGATAGATACTAGAAATAGTTGTCATCTTTATAATTCTGAAGAAGCAGTGAAATAAGTTGGTGAATGTTAATAGGATCCCTGAGCATAATGTATTAAGTCATATCTTGGTGGTTTCCGTTCACTTTTTAAATATGCTTTGCATGTTTCTTATTTTGTGTTTGTTTTTCAAGTTCTGTTCGTTTCTGGTTACACCCTTGATTTGCTTGATTGGTTTGTTAGTGAAGAGTTTGTTTGTATGCTTGATCTGTGTGTACAAATGGCTATTGTTTGAAGGTATAACTGTTAAGTGGGAATTTATTTTCATTTTGGTGTTGTATATTGCTTTGAACTTTTTCAGGTTGCTGTGTTTGCTGGTGGTGTTGATACTTCTGCAACTGAAACTAAGGGAACTGTCCTTATCCACAATGCTGAGCAGGTAACTATTGAGGAAGTTCTACTCTCATTGCTTTTCGATTCTCTCCTTCACGACATTATGGGATGTCTGTATGCATATGCATTTATTATGAGGCTGTCTTTCATGTTGATATTTGGTAAGAACCTATTCATTTATGTGTTACTGTCAATGAAGATATTGAACAACTGATTTTCTTCATGTGTTATAAGGTGGAATTGTGTTGTGATGATATCTTTTGAACATATAAGCATGTTGGATCTTCTTGTGATGTACTCTAAACTGCTTTTCATGAATGTCAATTAGGAATTTATTGAAAATTGCCATTTCTTGTTATTTCCAGGTTTCATGTTTTATTGTAAATAAGCTGATTTTTCACATTTTTCACCATCAAATTTTGTAGTAGCAAGAACTTCTCATGATGGCTGTTATTAAGTACAATAATTGTGCAGTAATTGTCTCTATTTGAATGGAACTGCCGTTGCTTATGCTTATTAGGTTATGCAAAGTAATTGGAAACCTCCAGTTCATGCTATTATGCTAAATCATTTGTGTTGCCATTTTTTAGCTAGAGAATTATGCAAAAACTGAAGAAGCTAAAGTTGAAGAACTCATCAAAGCAGTGGCAGATTCAGGTGCCAAAGTAATTGTTAGTGGAGCAGCCGTTGGAGAAATGGCATTACATTTCTGTGAACGTTACAAGTAAATCAAGTTTACTTCTTTTTTATTTTCCTGGTCTTCATCTATTCATATGAATGTAACATGGTCTTCAGTGCATATATTTGGACCATAATACTAACATATTTTTCTTTGATTATATATTTTTCTCATTTTAATGTTCCTAATTGCAGGCTCATGGTCTTGAAAATCAGCTCAAAGTTTGAATTGCGGCGATTTTGCCGTACAACTGGTGCTGTTGCTATGGTAAGCATAGAATCATATATTCTCACATGATCTTGGAAGACAATTATTTTGTTTAATTCCTAATTTATTTTCCATTCCTTCAACAGTTGAAGCTTTGCCAACCAAACCCAGATGATTTGGGATATGTTGATTCTATTTCAGTTGAGGAAATTGGCGGTGCTAGGGTATGTTTAAAAGATGTCAACTTAGTGATAATGTTTTTGCTTTTAACTGTTTCTCTATTGTTTCATCCTTCTCTTTTGTTTCTGGCAATTTTGATCATGCTGCCTATCTTTTTTATGATTGATGATGTTATGTAGGTAACTATTGTAAGAAATGAAGAAGGGGGGAACTCTGTTTCCACTGTGGTTTTGCGAGGAAGTACTGATAGTATATTAGATGACCTTGAAAGAGCTGTTGATGATGGAGTAAATACATACAAGGTGATTTTTGTTAAATATTTTGACCTTTTTGTTTTCCCTATTTTGATGCTTTTTCATGTTTCAATTATCTACATATTGTTACAAAATCAGTTTGCTAATACTTCTTTTCTGTCAGGCAATGTGCAGGGACAGTCGCATTGTACCTGGAGCTGCAGCTACAGAAATCGAGTTGGCTAGAAGACTGAAGGAATTCTCTTTCAGAGAAACAGGGTAAATATATTTTTTCTTTTGTATACCAATGTTTAAGCTCTACTAACATGGGAGGCAATACAGATACTCAATGAAATTTTCTTTTCCACTCAATTGGATGCTGATAAAATAATAAAACAGCAAAGAAAAAGAATTCTCTCTCTATACCTATTCCCCTATGTTGTAATTATCGTGCTTCTGCTTATGGTCATTTTTTCCCTAGATATACACCATATGTATGTCCACCCGGTAAAGGGTAATTGTGTGGTTGAAAGTATGTTTATGGTTATTGAATTTGGATCTATCATATGGAAAAAAAAAAAATGAATCTATCAAAACCCCAGATGTTCTGATACGGGATTTTTTTCTTCTAATTGGAGTTTATAATGAGATTGAATTAAGTGTCTATGTGGCAGCAAGTCTAGCAAGTTGGTGCTTGACTTTCAAATTCTAATTTTAACTGTCAACTGCTAAAATTAGTATTTTTCTGAGAAAGTTCAGGATCATAAAATATTCTCTCTGCTGTGTTGGAGTCGCACTAGGTCTGTGTTTCATAGAATTTGCTAAGATATCCTTATTGTTTGTGTCCAATGTTTTCTTTTGACAATTTTATGTCATTGTAGCTTATGATTTCTTATATAAATGGTGTCTGTCTCTGTCTAATCAGATTTAAGCTACTCTTTTACTATTTGCATTTTTTTGGTATTAAAGATTAATCATTTGTATTAAATATTTATGGAAATGAGATTGTATTGAATGAATTCCACATCACAATTTGTAATGCAGGGATGTTTATTTGTCTTGAATTGATATGGCCTGAAAGAAGCTGTTGATATTAAATTTTCAATGGTTTGCAGATTGGATCAATATGCTATTGCTAAATTTGCTGAAAGCTTTGAGATGGTTCCTAAAACTCTTGCTGAAAATGCTGGGCTGAATGCAATGGAGATCATATCTTCTCTCTATGCTGAACATGCATCTGGCAATACCAAAGTGGGCATCGACTTGGATGAAGGTGTTTGTAAGGATGCCTCGACCATGAATGTCTGGGATCTTTATGTCACCAAGTAAGCTGCTCTTTTTGTCTTTATAGTATTTCAAGTGGCGCTTCTAGAGATGCTTCTTTCATTATATGTGAAGAAAAGATATATTGATCCTAAGTGAAAAAAAGGTGTATGGAGTCCTAAGTTATTGGGTTTCAGGTTCTTCATCACTTTTGGGATGCATGCTTGTACGTTGTTGTATCCTTGTATGTGTGCATATGCAAGTGTTTGCCATGCATCTACTAGCTTACATTGATCAGATGTGGTGGATAGAGATTCTGTTAGTATTTTTCCATGTGAGCTTTGGCGAAGAACTGGTTATAGGGCATTTATTATGTAGGGAGCTTCTTGCATGACTAATAACTAGAATTTTGAAAGTGGATAGAAGGCAAAAGATGACAGGAGATTGTGAGTTAGAAGTCCGTGATTTGTGATTATAAATCTATTCAACAAAGCCTTGTTCCACCATTTAGGGCTGGCTACTTGTTTTCTTGCCCCTTCTTTTAAATTATTTTCAGGTCATTTATCCATTATGCACTGTGTTATGGGGCATGTTTTACAAAAAAAAAAAAAAAAAAAATTGTTGTCTGTAAATCTGAATGAGAAAATGTGGCTGTCTTGTTGGGGTTAAGATGCTGATGATTCAGAGTTGATAAGTATTTTATGCCAACCAAAAAATTGTCTCATTATAAATGAAACAGTGGTAACTGTTTTCTTTAATTGTTTTGTAGGTTCTTTGCTCTCAAATATGCCGCAGATGCTTCCTGCACTGTATTAAGGGTAGACCAGGTACTTAAAAATTTTAATTGGTTATGGCAATTACATATTCTCTGTTGCTTAAATTTTTCTCTCCATTATAAATGGTAAGGCTCAATCTCGAGTCCTAGACTGATTATTTTAGGAGACAGTAAGTACAGTTGAGTACTTTTCGTTTTTTGTTCTCGCTCATTTCCAATTAAAGGGGATGATCATTGACAATTTTTAGGGGACTAATGGTTCAAACAATAGTTTCTAAACTTTACTGCTTGTTTTGTGAGTTAAAATTAAAGCATTTGAATAAAAGTGCTACCTCATCTGATAGAGGAATTGAGAAATTGCTCATCCATCAAATGAAGACCAAAAGGATTTGGGAATATTTCTTGAAAGAGCCAACTGAATGAATGCTGGTTTCCCTCTTTGGTCTCCCTTTTCATCATGTGAACAAACCTCTTAAGGTTAGGGTAGAAGGTTTTTGATTAGTTAATTTGCCTCAATACCTGAGCTTCTGCTCTTGTTGCCTCATCCAGGTGTTTAGGGTTCAAACCACCCAGCTCCCACTAGGAATTTGGGTTATTTTCTTGTAATATTAAAAAATGAAAAAAAAATAAAAAAGGGTATACACATGAAGCACAGCATATTTATAGCTGTTTAAGGAATCATAAACATAATTGTGAATCTGAATTCAATCGGGTTTGCAGTTTTCATTAACATCCCTATCATAAGTTGGTGACTGTGCATTGCTACTATTCTGTATTGCAGATTATAATGTCAAAGCCAGCAGGTGGCCCGAGGAGAGATCAGCCTGCCGGCATGGATGAGGACTAGTTGTGTTAGAGTACCAATTTGATTACTTCTGTACCTTTTGGTTCTGGTTGGGTGGGTTCCTCAAGAACTTAAATTAGGGAGTTTCAGTTTTCTTGCAAATGCCAATATTTTACCGGAAAAAAAAAATGTTTACGCTGAAAGAAATGATAGCAGTGCCTGTATATGCCACTTTTAGCGTGTGAAAATTGTTGTTGAAGTTGGTCTCTGATTCCTGATTTCTTGTAGCAATTATGTCGTTTTCGACTGACAAGTATCTTGTTGCCTCTTTTTTCTTTTTGGCAGAAACTTAGATGACTAACTTTTCTCATTTCATGGCATTCTTTTATTGTCATCCTATAACTGCATGTTTAAATCCTAGGCATCGTATGGGATTGTGGTAGGATTGTCTATTATTTGACTTGTGGCGTTTGCTCATACAGTTACATTTTCATGAAAAATTCTCTTTTCTAAATGGTCAAAATAACATTTGCGAATTTAATATACATTTTTACCCGAAAAATATCACCATAAATATTATATTTTTATTCAAAAATTATATTATTATCTTTAATTCAATCTCCATCACGGTAAAACACCAAAACAATTTTAGTTTTAATAAACTTTTACTACTTTCCTTTAGATCTCTTTTGCAATAATTTTTTTTGTAAAAAGTGCTTTGCAACGAAATTTGTATTTAAAAAAGTAATACTCGAAGAAGAAGAATTTTTGAATAAAGTATCGTATTTATGGTAACATTTTTGAATATGTTTAAGGGTATTATAGTTAATTTATAAAAATTCTTTATGTGAAATATTTAATATTTATTGGATGCATTTTAATAATTGTTGTACTAGGTGATTGAAAAATATATTTTTTATTGATATTTAATATTTTAATTTTACAATGGTGTCTCTATTTTTAAGAAAGGGCTAAAAAATGAAAAATAATGAGTTTTTTTTTAATTGATTGCACAATAAAATTATCAATGAAAATAACTTTGTTATCTTTTTACTTAAATTTATTAATATTTATTAATACATAAAAAATTTTAATTATTTATCGCTTTTAATTTTAGCTATAATTGTATTTTACAAAAAATAATTATTATAATAACAATTAACTAATATATTTTCTTAATATTTTTAAAAATAAATATTTGTTATACTAACTAGTAATTTTTATTTGGATAAAAATGTTTATTATTATTAAAATATTTAATAGATTTTATAATTAAAAGATTAAATTAATTTTGAGTTTTATTTTTAAATAATAAAATATAACTACATCAATAATTATTTTTTATATAATAAAAATTAAATTATCAAATAAATATAACTTGTTGTATAAATTACTATAATTATAAGATTATAAAATAAAATTATAAATTAATATATATGAAATTAAAATATTTATAATTATAATTATAACAAAAATAATGATAATTATAGTTTACAAAATAATGTTGAATTTTTATGACAAAAATAAAAATTAATGATGATAAATTAATTTGTAAATAAAATAAAATAAATTTAAACAATATTATGCTAATAATTTTTAAAAGAATTAATTAATTAAAATAAATATATAATAAAATATGAAAATAAGAAATAAAATTGAAAGGAAAATTTATGATTTTTCACCCATAAGATAGACATCATCATTTTCTCACTTGGAGGAATAAAGATTTATAATTTTTTTTTTCCCAAACAAAAGAAAGTATCTTTTTTTTTTTCAGAAAATTTTAAAAATAAACACATCCTAATAGTTATAGTGTTAGATTCTCGCCACTTTAAACACCAAAGTCTTGGGTGTTGTGTTTGAAGGATATGATTATTTTTTTTTATTTTTTTAATAATCAAAACATATTAAAAGTAGTATTTTGACATATATATAATTTTCTAAGTGTTAGTATAAATTAAAAGTATTTATGAGTTAATGCATAAAAATAATAATAAATTTGATCCTAATAACATAATAATTTATTTTAAAAATAAAAATTTAAAAATATGTATTATATTTTTGTTACATTATATACATGATTATTTTTTAATAATTACTTCAATCTCATGTTTTAAAATTATAAAGTTATAAGATATATTATAAAAATAAAAAGTTAATAAGTTTGGTTTTATAGGGTGGAAAATAATTAAATTTAATAGGATTTTTTGAAAGGTAAAATTGCAAGATTATTTAGTTTTTTTTTTAATTAAGATAAAAGTTAAAAAAAAAATTACTTTTGTTATTCAGACATAAACATTTTATAATCAAGTTATAAAAAAAAACAATTTAATTTATGTGGCTCAGCAATAAGTTCATGAAAAAATTTTAAAAATATCTTATTTTAACCTCTCTTAATATTTTTAACCAATCTTAATAGATTATTATCAAAATAATTACTTTAAATAATTTTACTCTTAATAGCCACTTTTTGCACTTACACACAATTTGTCTTCGCATTGTAATTTGATAGTTCACAAATTTTAATACTCACGCTTGTAATATTTCGGACAACAATGTAAAGTAAAAATTCTAACATTTCATTAACAAATCTAGACAAAAAATGAGTTTTTACGCTTTATTTTCTCACTAATTTTAATTAATTTTAATATAAATGTTGCTATTAAAATTATTATAATTAATAATGAAATTTAATTTGAGTTATAAATGTGATATTTTGTTTGTTAAATCTAGTTTGTTATTTCTATCTAATCAAAAATTTGATAAAAAATATGCAATTTTGGCAATAAAAGAGAAACAAAATTTGAAATATTTAGTCCATACAAGAGCAATTGTTTGTGTTCTCATCTGGTCACGTTAAAGCAATATATATATATATATATATTTAAAATTATCTTAAATATATTTTATGAAAATTTTATTTTATGATTTTGTTTACATTAAATTAAGAATTTATTCTTTTTTCTTTTGAATTTATTTAATCTATTTTTTATATATCTATTTAATTTATTTTTAAAATTTATTATTTTATTTTTTATTTAAAAATAATCAATACTCAAATATCTAAATTTAAATATTTTGATATATTTTAAGTATATGATTGATAGTGTATCGATTGATGTTTATCATGGAAGATTATGAGTTACATAACTAGATAGTTTAGAAAAATACTATAGTAAAAGGGTCTGACTTATATCAATTTCAAACGACATCAAGTGTTATGAATTATTAACTATGATATATTATTGTACTCAAATTCATCTAATAAGATTCAGCATTCAATTGAAAACGAGTTTCACAAATACTGAGATAGGGTCCATTATATATGTGGATATTAATAATAATTCTGATGTATTTAATTTTATGAGTAGTATCGTGTTAATAACCTCTAAACATCTCAGTTTGTTTTACATCACTATGAAACAAATAATTATTTATAATCTTAGAGTGTCTCACACTTCTTTACAAACTATCAATAAAACAGTTTATGTACAATTGTTTATTCTTTCTTAAGGTAGCAATTAATTTGACTATGTTAATATTATTTACAAGGTGATATAAATCTTATAAAACTTACACCAATATATCATAAAGATTCTATAAATCTGAAGAATATATATACCGTGTCAGTTCAATAAAGATCATGTACATGATTTTTTTTAGAAGTCAATTGTGTATGAAAGGTAAAGGTGTTGACATTGTTGACGATACATTGAAGACCCGTATAAAAATTATTACGATGAAGATACTAATGCAATGATGAATTTGAGTTATAAAAGAGATCAAAGTAGTGGATCTATGAGGTTTCAAGAGGACATACTAGCATCATTAAGTTCTCGTCACATGCCACCATTATTTTTTCAACCATAGGATACACTGTTTAACTCTACATATAATGTTATATATGCTGGGCAGTTTATAAAAAAGTTGTAAGATGCACTGAGTATACTGGTGTTAAAGAATTATTTTTAGTTTCGAGTTTTTAAATCAATGAAATACCAATTTGAGGCAAAGTGTGTAGTTGACAGATATAAATGACAAATTTGAGCAATTAATACATATGAAAATGGCAAATATTGGTCTAAAAAAGGTTTTAAAATAGACCATACTCATCGAAACGAACAACTACAGTTAAGTCACTATTAAACAAGTGGTCGGTTTATTCGTAAATATGTGATAGATTTATTTTAGAATTCTAATCAGATTTATACTCTAAATAATATTTGACATGACACACACTAAGCTTTTGAAATACGTGTGTCTTATCATAAGGTATGACTAGCTAGAAAAGAAATATTAAAATGGGTGTGTAAGAGCTTAATAGAGTAGTTTAATTTACTGCTATAATTTTTTTACGTTTTAAGGTAAAAGAATTCGAGTACTATAATTAATATAGAAACAAATGAGGATGACAACTTTCTATATGTCTTTGTGATGTTTGGCATGACTTTGAGTAGTTTTCATACATCAATTTAGCTTGTAATTACTATTGATAGTACATTTTTAAAGGGTACATATCAAAATACTATATTTGTTGTTGCCGCTCTTAATAAAAATATTCAAATTTATCTTATGATATTTAGAGTTGAATATTTTGAAAATGATACATCATAGGAGTGATTTTTTGGAAAACTACGAGATGCACCTAAACTTGTTTCAGATCTAGTGTTTGTATCAGATCGATATGATAGCATATTTGAAAGGATAAGCCTAGTGTTTTTCGATTCATATCATGATTTTTATTTTTACCATATCAAAAGAAATCTCAAATTGATGTACATGTTCAAGGTAAGAAAGATACTTTTCTTATAAGATTTTACATTGCTGTCAAAGCATTTATATTCAGTAATTTTGAAAAATACATGAACAAATTGAGGTTGATATATTTAATTTCAAATTGATGTATATATTCAAATATTATAAGAAAGATGTTTTTTTTCATAGAATTTTATATTGCTGTCAATGTATTTATATTCGGTGATTTTAAAAAACACATGAATAAATTAATGTCATACATTTTGATGCTAAAACCATTTAAAAAATGGTATGAGATTTCATATATGGGCCAAATGTTATTTTCTAATCCAGTAATAAGACATAATAATTACTAATAATATATAGTGCATCAGTGCATTAATGAAAGATGTATGTACTCTTTCAATTATGATATTAGCATATTGGATACGATTACTGTTGCATTGTCTATTTTACGAGAAGAGAGAGAAAGCTATTTATTATAATAAAGATACCTGAATTATAGGTACAACTAATAAGGTTAAAGTAGAAGGTTATGCTTTAATTTTTCGATTTGATAAGCTATTAAATATGCACGTACTCTTTCTCATTTTTCAATTTGAATTCAATATTAGAGTTAAAGGCAAAGTAGTTGGTCAATTTAAACTCAAAAATATGTCCATATAAATACTTTAACTTATAATAACTAACGTGTGCTAATATAATGGCAGCAATTATTTACGTTAGAAGCTGGTATAAATATTTTTGTTCAAAGTATTATAAAAATGACACACTCGTGATAGCTATGCATTATAGATTAATCTTATTGGATACCCAAGTTTTTAGGAAGTTTCAAATGAGATATGAACTACTTTTGATAAACAGTTGACAAGTCATGTTCCAATTGGTCAACTAAAGAATGTACACATTCCATCTACAAGAAAGGAAGTAGTCATCTAAAGGTGCTTTTGTTGTAAGTAACATGAACACAATCATACAATATGCAGGAACCATTATATCATAACAAAAATAAGTAATTAAATTTCATAATTATTTATTTATGTTAAATATAACTCTTTATTTTATTCGGTATATTGTACTTTATTTGATTCATAGGATCATGTAATGATATTGTATTTTATTTAAATAATTTATTATAAAGATGTTTTGCATTACATATGAGTTTTTTAATATTTATTTACAAATATACATGTGACGAATTATAATAATTTATATAGTAAATTAATTATAATATATGTACAACAAAAATAATCTGAGTACTACCAATATAATCGACCTATATATAAGTCAAGTGCCATCTTAATTTTAAAAAAAAAACATTTGCTAAGATGTAAAATTCTAACATTGATCTAGCATAATATACTCAATGAGTATGCATGTACATATCCCATAATCCACATTGCTCATGATATGTCGAGACAACTCAAGCATCTAAAGATATATAAATGGTGTGTCAATACCATGCCAATTTGATATTACATGATAAAGCCTTCACTATCACATTACAAAAGGCAATAACTCATATAAAGGCTTCATTGCCTCACCTATCTCATAGTTAGAATGTCCAATGGTGCTAATTTATACATATATATTTTATGTCTGTGTAAATCAATGTTATATATAATCCAATATTCACCACAAATTAATGTAAAAAGTAAAATACAATCAACATTGCTCTAAAATCTTATTATCCCGTCAAAATTGCCTTTCATATATTGCTTAATGTTCAAACCCAGAGGAAAAGTGCATAAATCTATTGCTTTAGTGCTTACTTGCGCTCAAATGTAAAGCAATTTTGGTTATATAATTAAAAAAAATGAGTATCAAACAAAAAAAAAATAAAGGGATTCGTGATAATATAGGATAATCATTAATTTTTTTTTTTCAATCCAATGCATATATATAGATGTGAAAAAAAAATAGAATTTTGTAATATTATATGAGAACACACTTTTTGTTGATGTGCGATTAAATAAAAATACTCGTCGATATACTGATAAAATAATAACATAAATATTAGATTCTTTGATAAAAATTATAAATAAGACAATTATAGGTAAAATACTTATAGTATCTTCTAATTATGTATCAGGGTTAGAAATGCTGTGAAATTATTATGGTCAATGTAATTGAATATATTTTTATAGAAGTATTTGAGTCCTCTAACTATTGAACATACTCAGCATATAAATCGTTCAAATAAAAAATTACAAGATTTATAATCAGATCCGAAGAAATGGGATCATGGACTGATATAAATAACATACTATTTCTCTTCAAAAAATTAGTGTAAAAGCTTCTGTCACATGAGCCATTCTTATATATCTGCTTGAACTGACTCTTATAAAAACCTAGCTCAGGTTTATGCTACCTATCTACTAGCAAATTATTTGAAATGCCTTATATTTTTTCTATCTATGAAAGAATCAAATATGATCAACTAATTAGCAATAAAATTAGTAAAAAAAGACAACATCAATGAAATATCTAACACAATTTGAAATTTAACTATAATAACCTAAATGTGTGAAACATTATATGACAGCTACGAACAACTAGACTTCTACATCCACTCTAAAAAATTTATTGCGAATACATTAATTCGGTCAATTATATTATGTTCAATCTTATAAATTCATTACAATTCTTCTAAACTCATCATCGTAATATAGTGGCTAAATAATTCTATGGCAGAATAGGAGAATAATTCTATAATAGTACAGAAGAATAATCTGTGGAAGTTCAAGAGAATAATACTGCAGTGCTACAGGTGAATAATGCGATGATGGTATTGAAAAGTCATGCGACGACAGCACGTGAGAGATATGCAACAGAAGTAAATACGAAACATGCGGTGGTATTACGGGTAGATAATGAGATTGTGTGTTCTGGGATAAATAAATGTATGTTTGTTAATGAATTATTAATACATTCTGTCTAATTAAAAATATAATTAAATCACATCAATTTATAACTTTTACTTGGATAAAATGTAGTTTAGTATTGTTTCCACTCATGTAGAGGTCTTGGGTTTCAGCATGTTACTTAGAAGTCTCACTCATGAGCAAATTACTCCTATATATATTTTTTAGTTGGATTGTCTGAAATAATTGAGGTACATATGACAAATTTATCTCAACGAACTCGAATTGTGACACATGAAACATATGTAACATCTGCTAAAAAATATAATAGTAAATTTTTACAGCTGTGAATATGTAACAGTTAATCATATAGTATATTAATTTAATGCTAAGTAAGGATCTGTGGAACGTTGTTCACTATAACTATTAAATGATTTTGCAAACTAAGTATAAACTTGTAGATTCATATTTATATAATAATAAATTATAAATATTTTAAAGTACTATGCAAACAATAAGAATTACAACTTGAATAATATTTTTTTATAATAAATACTTGAAATGCAATAGATATCTTAAAAATATTACACTTTTTTTGAAACTCTTATCCGAAGTTTTTAACTATGATGTATTCCTCATGTATTTATTAATCAGTGTAAAGTGATCGAATGTCGCAAATATTAGATTGTGTAAAAAGAGATGACATATCCCATAAATATTTATTAAATTGCTCAAAAATTTTTAATATGTTCAACAACTATAAATATGTATGTGCTCTTCCATCCTTATAAAATAAGTACTTCTTGAGCAAATAAAAAATACCAATCACATTGCGTCGATATTTGATACGATAGAAAAATTTAATTGATCAAAAATTATATCTATGTCATTTAGAGTAATGATGGCACATGCTTACCAAAGGACACATTCTTCAATTGTGTACTTTTAAGCATATTTAAATTAGAAAAATATTGA
>CP135571.1:6971283-7050517 GCA_032401905.1 Swietenia macrophylla
TGTCTAATTAATCATAAATAATTAAAATAAAAATGGCAATGCCCTAAAAAAAATTAAATTTAGTTATTAAGTATTACTTTTTAATTTAATTGTTTAACTAAATTAAAAATAAATGCCCACTAAAAATTCAATTTATTTATTAATTATTATTATTTTGCTTGTTTCTTTATAATTTTAGATAAATATAAAAGGAAACAATTTTAAATAATTAAATAATTAAACAATACAATTAATTAATATCTGAAAAAAGAAAAACACCCGGTACCGGAGCACGCGAGACCAATGCCATCGGCTTGATCTCACACACTGAAGCACGTGAATCACATGCAACCTGTGCGTGGCACTAGGGCAAATCTTGCCTTGGTCTCAAACGCCCAAGAGCCTGGTGGTTCTTGTGACACCATGGCTGATCCTGCGTCATCTTTATAAACTGTGAAGTCGAATAAGTGCGAGTACAAAGACAAAATACACATGCTAACAAAAACTGATGTGAAACTGAGGACGAGCCTACTGTCTGTGTGGAAGCTAAGTTTTCTTTACATTCCGTCCACCTATGGTTATGGCTTTTCTTCTCTCTCTCTCTCTTACCAGACCAAACATAATCAAAGCTTCTTCATTGTCTTCCACTGTTGTGATCCCCAGAATCTTGACGAAAAATTTGGAAAGAAAGGCATCAAGTTCTTGGAGTCCAACAACATTCCAGTGGTGGAGTTCACTGTCAGGAATGGAAGCTCTTTAAGGCTTAGTATACCTGATGCTCATGCTACTTCATACAAGCCAAAAGTTGGCTGGAAAGATAATGGTGTTTTTGAGGAAGTTCTTTACACTGTTGGAGCAGACTCTGCTGCTAGAGTTAAAGGTGAGATTGGTTTAGTCATCAATGATGCATCTGAATCTGCCTCTAAAGGCTCTGTTATCTCTGAATCTGAGTGGATTGTCAAGGATGTTGATTCTGATTCCACTGATGCACTACAGGTATTCTTACTTACATGCATTTTGTTTTGAGTTGAGTGATTTTTTTTTTCACTTAGAAGCATTATTCAGGCCTCGCTATCACTTTGAAGAAAAGATATGTAAATACAAGAAGTCAGGGAAGATTATTCAAGAATTCGTGAACCATCTGGATTTCTCTGTATTTTAGTCATAAAAGGATAGCAGAGGTCTCAAAATTTAATCCACAAAGCTACTATTGACATGATGCACTTCTCTGTGGATGCATTACATTACATTACATTGCCCTTTGAGCTTTTGTCTCCATATGAAGCAATGAAAACTGAATCCTTTGGGTGGTTTGGTTCTGAGCCTGAGGAAAAACCAGGAACATGGACAGTGCAAGATGTTCCGATAACTGTACTAAAAGATAGGTTATTGTACTAAAGGGTAGGCTCAGTAGAGTGTATGCTGCTCCTCCATCAGAGAGATCAAAGGCATTTTATTACAGCCCACCTTCAAAATATGAAACCCTTGATCAGGTAACATCTCAGCGCTATGTCAAGTTGAAGATTAGTAGGTTGATACATTTGGTATAAAATTACGAGCACTGATGTTACGTTTTTCTTATTTCTTGCTGCTTTGGTCCAGGGACGCGAGCTCGTCTTCAGAATGATTCGGATTGGTTTCGGAGACATACACCTGGGCAGCCCCGGTAACACCTCAGAAAAGTATGGGAAACACTATTTTTTATGCACTAGCCCTGCTGCGATGCTAGTATCTGTGGTTGTGCAACCTCGAGAAAAGTGGAAAGGGCACAAGTTATTGAACACGATAATCTGTAATTACAATTTTCAGCTAATGTATCTTTAACTTGTTTTTCTTCTCAATTTTCTGAGAATAGGAATTATTTTTTTTCTTTCTATTTTTTTTGGTTAAAATCAATTATTGTAATCACAAAGTTGCATTATATGTAGATATTGCATGGAGATCTCTATGGTTTGCATATGTTAGTAAAAGAGTATACAAATGCAATCTGGCTGTCAACAAATGCCATTTAAATTTGTAAGCCTAGCAACTGGCACTGGCTGATTGAAAGGAAAAGGATCCATGACAAAAATAGTAAACATATTCATACTAAGCCGACTGATTCAGTGTGAGAAAGAGATGAAGTGATCCATACACTAGCACCGTAAGTATTTGCAGTTTAAGTCACTTCAAGTACATTGAAACTTGAAGAAATGATATCCAAAATGTGGTGAAAGTCAGAGAGAGATCACTCCAAAAATGATAATGATGCCAAAAATTGCAAGAATTTTTCTCCACTATTTGAAAAGATAGGTTGACTTCTTAGGCAAAAACTTGTTATTCAATTATAGCAGTGAAAAAATAGAAAGTGAAATTTTCAGAAGAATCCAAAAGGCAGAAGAGAGATGCCTCAAAATAGCTTCAAATGTTTTCAACTTCAGAAAAATACAAGGACAAGAGGAGGTGGACCACAATGTTTTTCTTTCCAAAACTGTGCAGTAGAAAAAAATTTAATGATCTTCCTAACAATCTGAAGAAATGATGAGCATGGCATCCGGTTCACTCTTCTCAGCCAGCTTCTTACCTAGTTTCTCCACAACACCAACAAAACTTCTACCATCTTCTCAACCTATATCAACTTCTTTTTAGTTCTCCTCAATACAACGAGAGAATTTCCATTGCCATCAGTGGCTTCAATCTCATACCAACTTATCAATGTAGACGACTTGGAGGAAGAATTCAGTGGCCGTGGAGTCACATTTGAAGTTTAGAAAATGAAAGCTTGGGAACCTTGATGTTGCCATATGGATTGATCACATAGTATGAAGCTCCCATGTGGCATGGGGGTTCAATCGAGTGCTGCACACAATAGACTCTGAGGGCGAGGATGGCAACGCCACTAGACAAGAAGGGATGTCCTTAGCCTTCAGCTGCGGAAGTGATGGCGAAGTTTGTTCTCCACGTAATTGGACTCTCCGCAACACAAGAGGAAATCCTCGGGAATCCATTCAGGTCTGGTTATGATTCTCTTGGTTATTAGTGTAAGATGATAATCCTTTTACATACTTTTTCTGGAGGTCTTTCATGGGCTTCTGCACCTGCAAGTTCCATAATTGTTTGAACTCGTGAAACTGCAGGTTGAACTAATTAGCAGTGATGCAGAGGACATGGTTGATATAAGATGTATTGTGACTCTTGAAGAAGCTGTCTTAAACTCAGAGCTTATAGTCTCAAATTTTGGATCTTCATCACTTCAACTGGGAGTATCTGTCAAAAGCCATCTAACAGCAAGCACACCAGAAGCAATTTATGCTATTGGATTGGCGGGTTGGGATTTCTTCAATATGTTATCAGTTTCATCAGATTTTGCTACAATTCCTCCAGATATTGCCGAGGAAAACAACTTTGGTGTTGGCCAACTATGGAGTCATATGGGTTTTTTGTCCTCCTCAGGTGCAGGAAATGGAAAGTTGCTGATAGAGAAGAGAGCAGAATGATCAGAAAGTGAAGAAGAAATGCAGGGTGAAGAGCATGATAACTACAAGCAGTTAACAGTGAAAATGAGCAGAATCTACACAAGTGCACCTACTAACTTAACACTCATCAACCGGTTAATTGTCTTACAGAAATTAAGTATTACTAATTTTTTTTCTAGTTTCTGGCAGCTTTCATCCAAGTCTTTCATAGACAGTATGCATCTATCTAGGATTTTAAGAATCAACGTAGACAAAATCATCTGAATATCATCTCAATGTAGATGAATCCACTGAGGAGGGCTGATACCACAAGTTGCATTTTTAACTTTCTGCATGACAATGAAGAACAAACTGGCAGAAATCACTTTGTTTTTCTTGCCTTGTATTAATAGGGAAGGAGAAACTCACTGATAGCAGGACGAAATGGATTCGATGAACTGTACATTTTCAGTCCTGGCTCAATACATGAATTCTATAGCAAGTATGCTTCTATATCTGTAGGCTTATTAGCCATGCTTAAACCAATAATCCTGAGACCAGGAGATGCGTGGAAGGGTGGACAACATTTGCTCAACCCAAATCTCTAAAACATGTTTGGTTTATGTTTTGGCTTATCCTACTTGTATGCATAGGATTTCCAGCGGGGGAATGCATAGGATTTCCAACGGGGCTGTTCGTTTTACAATCTGGGTAAATTTCAGTCCTTGAGAACAAAATTTGTTTTTGCTACTCCCATGAAACAGCGTCCCAAAGCCCAAAATTGTATCTTTGAAAAATTGTTGCCGAATGACAAACCAAACACCCATAAAAGGAAAGCAAATGTAATGCCTTCTGAGGAAAAAAGGAAATATCAAAATTTTAAAGCCAGACAACAACATTCTATCTGATCCTTCAAAAAAATGAATTGTCAAAGTTATCTGTTTGTTTCTTTCAATTAATATAATAGCAACACAAAGTCAAAGATAGCATGCTATATAATACCCTGTTCTTAATAACACAAGTTGAACCAAGAAACACACAAGCAATGACATTGTTTTATACAAGCATAAGGATTTTGTGCTGAAATGATAAAGCAACCATGGAAGGGAAGAGACAATTTTCGAAAGGCAAAAACTTTACTTCTGTTCAGTACTAATCGTCCAACTCATGGTTGGAAACAGTAAATACTAGACATTGTTACAAAGAACAGACAAGACTTCCACTATGAACTTTGTGAGAAAGGTTCCATTGATCTTAATCCTAATTTACAACAAACTATAGATTTTGATAAAATGGAATGACTGAATTAGGTTGGAACAAGATGATAGTCATCATCCTGACCATCAATCCAGAATAATGAAGTGAAAACTGCAAGTAGAATAAAAAAGAGGCCAAATAACAACTTAGAAGCGATTTTCAGGCCGGTGTTCTTAGCACAAAAATTCTGCATTTCAGTCTTATTTCCAGGAACTACCTCTTGAGTCACCTGCATATCAACTCCAGAAGGACCATCATCTGTTGATGATACTGATTCAGATACATCTTGAAATTGCTCATCCTCGTAGCACAAGTTCCCATTCCCTTTGATATCATAGAACACCTCACATGAAGAGCCAGTTCTCCTTGCAGTTGGGCTCTGCTCAAATTTGACTGAGGATGGACTTCTGAATCTTCCGCTTTGTTTCTCAGAGAAGTCTGATTTGACATCATTGGGATCCTGAAGAGAGCGAATGAGCTTTCTTGGAGTTGTAAAGATGCTAATATTGTCAACATTAATGTAAGAACATGACCTCTGAAACACAAAAGAGAGCAGCAATGCAACTTACATCAGTAGTCAGAGTTAACACACAAATAAACAAATCACTGTGTTGCAATATTGGCATATGAGTAACAATTGACAGCACAAGTGAACATAAGAGGAAATCATAACAGTGATTGTAATGTAGAAGGATCAGTTAATAAAACCAAGCATCTACATTGTAACTATCACAAAATTCACATATTTAGTTAAAAAATCATGGATAAGTAGAACTTTTATTGTGAGAGCAGTGGGCACTAAGCATTTATATATTTTATGTTCTAAGCAGATATTGCAGCAGGATAAAAATTCCTCAAAAATCCACTTCTAGCAGCACAGTTATTTATTTGCATTTAGATAGTCTTGTTAGCAGTTTACCACTTTTGCTACCTTCATCACTTATTTGATCAGATTTGCTTTATGTTACGAGAGTTTTCTTTCTGATAAGATATAGTGACTGCAAAAGTAGCATGAGCAATATACCTCATCAGATAATTATATTAATTATTAATCACAACCATCAAATGATTAATGACATTTATGATTCAACAAGAAGATATATTTTTGCATAAACAGTTTCTAAAACATGTTTGAGCATTTAACCTGAGGACTAAGGGTTGCGCTTCTTGTTGCTCTTTCCGGAGTACTCCTCTCATAGAATCCTGCAAACTCATCCGTGTAATCTCCACCACTACCATTGAGTTCATGATGACCAGAATACAAATGACTACAGACAGGACTTCCCTGTGCCATATCTGAAAATAAACCATCCTTGAGAGATACATCAACACCACCATTCTCAGAGCTCCAAAGCTTCCTGTTCACACTCCTACGGTCACATTCTGTGTCATAAGAAATCTGAGTAATGGAAACTGGTGAATCAATGAAAGAATCATATTCCACAAAAGAATCAAGAGTCTGGGATTCTGGTGACATGGATGCAGGAGACCTGTCACTCATATTCCATATATTTCTCCTCTGGTTACAGTCTCTCCTCCCAAAATTTGACCCAGTAACTGAACCGGAACCCTTCTCAAGGTTTGGCCCTTTCTCTGCAACTATTCTCTTTGCAGTTTGTAAAGCCTCAAGAGAAGCCCCTCTAACATAAGCCATCTGATCAGACTGACACTTCTCCATGCCCTCCATAATCAACTCAAGTTCTGAGAATATGCTCCTCGGATCTAAACTCTTCATTAAGAAGTTCAACATTTGTATGGCTGACAACCGTTTCTGAGAATTAGCCTCCCGAGCCCCAGCATTCAGTAGTCTTAGTCCAGACTGTATTAATAATCTAGCATATGCTTCAACAATTAGAGCATTATGCTTAGCCAGAGCCATAACCAAACCCAAATGTGAATTGCTTTGAGTTGACTTCTCCTCCAAAGCTGCAGCCACGTTTTGACAAACCTTATTCACCATCTCATCTGAAGCAAAACGCCAATTATCTGAGTCCACAAGAGCCTTCAGGCAAAGGGCAGCACCTGAAGTAAGGCTCTCTTGTGAACCCAGGAGAGAATGTGAGAGAGGCTTGCAAAGAGAGTGAATGATATGTCTCTTCTTGTCTTCGGGGGTAGTTGGATCAATAGCATATCTTGCAATTGCTGGCACCACCCTAGAGCATGCCTGTTGAAGAGGGAAGGACCCTGCACTTGAAGCCAATGTATTGATAATAGTTGTCATGATGCTGTCTATCTGAGGAACTATATTGGCACCATGAACACGGGCAAGAACTTCGTAGAGTGAAATTGTGTATTCCCCAGACACAGAACCATTTTCTTTGGTTTCAGAAACTTGGGCAAGAAATAGTGGAATTGCCTTGGAGTCCAGGTCTTTCACATATGATTTCAGTGCTTTCATTGCTGATTTACGACTATCAGCATCTTTGTCAAGATTTTGCAACTGTCGGCGGAGTATTGGACTAACACATCTACCCATTTGTACCTAAATGTTTTTTTTGTCAAAAAAAAAAAGGACATTGCATCAGTAGCCAGTATGACTTTCCTGTATGTTCTGAGTTAATAAAGTCAATGTAGATCCTTCAATAAATCATTAAGTATATATATGCATCCAACATTGTCCTATATTAAGTATATAAAAAAAAAACCAGATCCTTAACAGAGTAAAAGAGAGAACTAAATTTAAAACATATGTTTACAGCTGTATCGCCATAATTAGTTTAATTCAGCCTTCCATCACAACAAAATAATAAGACTTGAAAGGCCAATTTTCTTCTTCTATCTGCATTTCCCATTCAACCAAACACAAAAGTAAGTCATTCTTTAAGTAGAAAATCAAAAAGGATTTTCCTTTCAATGGGGAAAACTCAGTAGAAATTGAAATACCATGTGAGTATTTCAGATTTTGTGCTAATACAATGCATCCATCTCAAATTTTCATTAATTACGAATAAGAAAACAAAAGGGTATTCCTTTCAGAGACCTAGGAACGGAACAAGAACCAAAACCAGCAAACGACCCAAAAAAAAAAAATTCAAGAACTGAAATTTCTCAACAAGATCGCTCAGAAAGCCTTGGCTCCATTATTGAATATAACAAAAGCAAGAACATAAATCAGCTACTGGTAGCTTAAATTCTGTGCTAGCAGGAGACATGTGAACTGAAAATAGAAGGCACAGATAATCACACTTCGAAATAAAAACAATAACTTGGTAAAAGATTAGCTTTTTTTGAATGAAATCACAAACAAGAACTCAAAACGCCAAATGGGTATCTCAGATTCTCAGCTAAAACAACAAAGACAACAAATTAACAAATAAAGTCCGCAAAAACAAACAAACCCACCTCCCTCTTCTACTCTTCCAGTCCTGACACTTCTCTGTTACTGTCGATCAAGAAGCAAAAAGATTCTATACTATAAATTCAAGAACTTGGAAACAGAAACCAAGAAAACAAAATCAAGAATGAAGGACATGTATTGTGTTTAAATTATTCATGAACGTAGAAGGTGGTAATTGCGGTTCAAAGATTTAGGGTTTTTAAATCTCTCTCTCTCTCGCTGACTGTCTGCTGTATTTAAGATTTGTTGATTTCGTTTTCATTTATTGTTTATTTCCGGAGATTTCGCTTTTCTTGTCCGATGAGTCTTTTTTTTTTTTTAATTTTTTTTCCGGCTTAAAAAAGGAAAAATCAAAGTTACGTTGAAATTCAAATCTATACTAAAAATCCCACCGCTATCCCTACTGCTGTAGGCCCCATGATATAATATCCATTTGGACAATACTACCCTTCTTGTAAAATTTTAATTTTTTTTAATAAAAATCATGTATTTAAATTAGGTGACAAATAATTACTCATTCATGTGTTGCAGTGATTGTGTTTAAATAACACAAAGACTATTATGGCTAAAACTAATTAAGTGATGTTATTACATAGAAAAGTGATGCTCCTCATTTGTTGAATGATGGACCGACCTCCACTCTTTTTTTTTTTCTTTTATTAAGATGATTGATGGAGGATTTTGGGCTCATAAAATTTTCCATAACAAGAATGTTGGTCATGGTCTCTTGCTTTTTCTTTTAAATAAACAAAAATATTGTGTATCTAAATTTTGATATATACCATTTTATTAGTTAAATAAAAATATTAATATTAAATTCAATATATATATAAAAAAAAATTTAATTCTTTTGTATTAGGTAAAGTTAATTGTCGTATTTACGAATATTGTTATTTTTTTTAATTTTTTATGTATTAAATTTGAGATTAATTTTATTAAATTTGAAAAGAAAAAATTTAAAATAAATAATAAATAATATTTAAAATATATAATAAAAATTTAAAATATTAATAAATAATATTTAAAATAATTTTAAAAAGTTTTAAAATAATTTTTGAAAAAGTTAAGAGGAATGATAGAGAATCCATGCTAGATAAGGAAAGGACAAAAATCCTTAAAACGGTCAGTCATTGGACCGTGAGCCACAAATTTGTAATTATGCAAACTCAAGGATATTTTGGTCATTGAATGCAATTTTCACTTTCAAACGTTGTACTTCTGAGGAGGGAAAAGATTCCCGCCCTCTTTTGGGTTTGAAAGAGGACACATAACCTGCAACTCAAAAGATCCAAAAAACAAAATGACCATCCATATCCAACATTATTGAGCCGAAGCCCTGGGCCCAAACATTGAAGCCTGTAAAGATAGGGTTTGGTCCGTTCTTGAATCACAAGCCCCATTTTTGGAAAGTATTTATTCTTGTTCTACAGAATATGATTCATTTCACGCAACAGTTCTTCAAGAACAATTTCACAAATAATATCCATAATCAATAAAATGTTTTAAGACTACTCGATTTTCCGACAACAGGGATATAGATGACATTTCCGTATGGTAACACAAATGTACATCCACTAATTTTATGGCAGAGCATAAAGTTAAATTGGCCTTAAATTCTCAAGGCACATTCAAACAACTGTCATATGGCATGTGCTAAGATTGAAAGAATAACAAGACCATACACCGCTCACCGAAAATAAGACAAATCATTCTGAACAATAAGAATAACAATTCATTTGGTTGCACATGATGTTTATTTTTTATATTACAACTAATGCACAGGGGAATTCTTGGAAGCACAGCCCAATACCCACCTTCCATTTTCATTCTTAGATGAAACATTTCTTGCCAAGAATTAGTTCAGTTGGTAGTAAATCTTCACTTGGTACAAGAGACCTGAGGTTTTGACCCGGCTTGCTTGCATCAAGATTAGTGAGGGATTTGGTTGATATTGACGTAACATTGACAAACTTGCAACAATTTGAAGCGGCAGCTTCAGTAAATGACAACTTTGTACAAACAAACTTGATTCTACAGATAAAACTACAGTTACAACAGTTATTCTCACAGCCTCTTTTTCTGTGAAAGAGATACTGAAACAACAAATGAAATAAATAATTCACTTGACCAATTAAAATTGTGTAATATAGTCATAGAGGATCATTGACTTTCGGGTCTCTGCAGGTTGGACAATACCACTTCCCTTTGAATCTTGTCTCTGGTGTCAGTCCAACACATGAGTAATGGAACCATTCACCTCCTTGGCACTATAAACCAAAAACCATATTAATGAAATTTATTAAGAAAAATATGTAGGAAATCGATGAAGATTACAGTGGACTCTCTCTCTTTTTTTTTTCCCCACATAGGAATTGAAAATGAAGTTTATTTTTTATATGCTAAAAGGGCCTTAAGACAAAAGTCAACTTGTTCTAACTTTTTCATCTTAAACATGATTCAATTGATGATATTTTCCTTACATAGGCATGATTCACTATGAATAAATGTAATATGCAAATATGCTGTATATCCTATGAATTGCGCGTCAATATGCAGTTCATTTTAGCACATATGAACGCTATGTGTAAACATTGTATTACCATACACCAATCCTAAAATTGTCAGGAAAAATTCTTCATACGTTGTTACTTATAGTAGCAATTGATATTAGAGAATTTATGTATCAATGAATGGATGCTAACAATATACAAATAACCACAGTAGAGATCCCCAACTAGATACAAAACAGGAAAATAATAGCAAATGAAGAGGAACTTACATTTTCATTGTCACAGGCAATCATATCTCCAAATGACACCTAAGAAATCATCATAATTCAGTAATTCAGCAATGTGCCAGAACTTTTGAAGTATAGCCGTGCGAAATAACAAAAATTGCACAAAAGGATTATTTGGAAAGGTTAACAATAGCAAATGACAGCCGAACCTGATGACAGACACAGTAGGTAGGTTCATTTGGATCAATGGGTTGGTCAACATCCATGGCAGTTGTGAAGTCCTTCTTATGGCTCCCTGGAGGTGGCATGAGCTCGAAATCCCTATCACGCTCTCTATCCCAATCTCTATCCCTGAAATCCAGCCTCCTTGATTGAGGTGTCACATAAAGGGGCTTCCGCTTTTCAATCTTAGGGATTATTGGTAATGGCGGCAGGATTGCTGGTTCATCTGCTGGTATTTTATCCTCTAATAACAGTGCAAGAAAAACAGGAAAAATACCTAGAAGATGAGAAAGTTATAGACGACCTCAAGGAAAGTACTTTAATACCTACTTTCTTGTTGACAGATCATATTACTTTTGCCCATATGTTCCGAACAATATAAATTTGGTCCTAGAATTTTCCTCAGCATTAGCAACCAATCATGCTGAACTTTATTGATTGGAATGCGTATCAGTTTTTGTGAACCTTCAAATTTTTAGATACAATAAAGGAAAAAAAAAACAATAAAGTTGAACATCCTGGACACATACAGGATAAACCATACCTAACTTCAGATCTTCTGCAAAGTTGTTCAGATCCTCATCAAGTCGTTTTATATGACTATCTATCTGAATAAATGGAAGACACAAAAAAATTTCATTAGCTGCAAACAGCAAGGAACCAACATAAATGGCTCTAGAACAAGATGCATCAGTAAACATTCTTGAGTTGACATCTGAGGAGAACTATAACATTTAATTGGTCTAATAGTGGAGAATGTTTTAACACTGTGGAGCATCAAATAAAGTTTACTTGTTCTCAATAAATTAAACTCCTTACAGAAACCATGTCTTTCTTTTATGGATTTACTGAATTCCTAATCATCTCAAGTCAGATAATTTGTTCACAAGGTTAATGAACACTTGTGATGATTTAGAAATGTTTCAATGAAGTTCACATAGTTGAAAAATGTGAATTTTATACAACTATAGGCCACAAAGCCACCTTAGTACCAGTGATTCAACTGACGCCTGTAGCATGTCACCTAGATCATCTATAGAGTAGTAGGAGTTACCAAAGCCGAAAAACAAAGGGCATTTCGTTTTGGATTTGATCAATAACTGATAAACTGAAGGTAACCTCAATGTTTAAAACAGAGTATTATTTGGAAAGACGAATAACGAAAAACCGATCAGTTCCAAAAGTTAATACAAATCCTATAATTTGTTTTACAAAGTTGCACCTAAAACTAAATTAAGTAAAGAATGGATGTCATAAGATTTCATAAAACTATGAAACATTAGGACAGATCTGGAGATTTCCCTTCTTAACCCATAAATCAGCATTCTTTTCCAACAAGAAATGGAACACCATCGAAGCAACTCATATAATATTAGGATAACATGCAAATGGCCTATAAAAAGCCATTGATTAAAAGAAGCTTACAATGTCATAGGCTTGTCGTGCCAACAAAACCTTCTCCGTGCATAAACTCAATGCATTATCCTGATTTATCTCAATTTCTTTTTGCATTTTCTCAATCCCATCATCATCTTCATTACCATTATTAGCATTCCCTTTCTTTGTACCCTGTGATGCCATCCCCAAAAAGTACTTTGTCTGTTGCCTCGTCTGATTTATCATTGCTTCAACCCAAAAAACAACCAACCAATCAGCCACTTAATACTCAATTAAATAAAATAAAATGTTCCCTAGTGACAATACATAACATGCATATATATATATATATTTAACGTGCATATATATATATATATATATATCTAAAGCTATGCAAATAGATACTACACACACAAATGTTGGATGCATATATATATACCCATATTTATATCTGGTATATCTGCCCACAGTTACATGCCCACATATGTTATTTCTTTGTTCTTCAAAACAACATTAACATTTAAAAATATGCAAACATATGTGAACAAATACACACATATAACATGAATAATACTATTTTTCCCATCTTCTATACTGCATTCTTCCTGAGTGATATGATACCTAGCTTGATAATACCGTATCACTTACCATATCATCACACATACGGCAATTGAGATCCAATGTCACATGACTTACTATGAAATTTTCAAATACAGGTTGGTGGTGTAGTATAACTCCACAGATACATATTACACATGTACCAATATGTCTATGTATATTGGAAATATCCCAAATAAGAAAATAAAATATGCATGCAATATATTTCATGAACATATTAAAAAAAAAAAGAGTTCAAAATTTACACCAGCAAATGAGAACACTGCAATTACCTATGTATATCCATCTTTATATGCATTCACGTATACATGCTTCTATTTTGCACAAATTTGTACATATCTGATTCCATCATAAGAATAAACTAAACATCAAAATTTCACAACACATGCATGCAAGCATAGATGTACATGTGTATATAAAGCTCAAACTTTTGGAAAAGGGCCTTACAGTGGGACCGTACATCTAGTTCTCTAATTGTATTAAGAAGCCTTTGAAGCTCAGCTGGCAATGTACTAGAATCTGTAATGTAAAGAAAAATTGAACTCAAGTTAAAATCGAAAAATTAAATAGGGAAAAGAAATTGATATGAATTTGAGGAACTGTAGAGAGACTTACACTCCAAATAATCATCGACGTACACCCCTGTTCGTGCAATTGCCATTTCTGAATTTGGGAGTGTTTGCCTTCTAGGGTTTCGGTGCGGTGGTCTTGTAAGTTTAAACGACAAAGTTGATAATTTTAGGGTACTTATTGTCATCAATTTAATTTTTTGGTTCGATTTTTTTATTTTAAAAAATTAAATTGAAAATCTAACTATATTCTTCGCCTTTCCCATGGTTTTATTTTTTAAAAATTTAAAACGGAAAATATTTTGAAAACAAAAAAAAAAAAAATGAAAATCGATTGAATGGACAAAACCGGATTAATCATCACCACCCACTTATGTTTTGTCCGACGACGTGATATTCTCGTTTGTCTAATATTATTTATTATGAATTAAAAAATTATTATAAATTTTAAGAATTAATTTATTAAATAATATTAATTATTTATAATTTAAAATATTATATTTTAATAATAAAAAATTTAAATAAAATAATTTTATTATATTATTATATCAATGTAATAAAATTATTTAATTATAAAATTTTATTTATATTAATTAATAAATTATAATTATAAAAAATAATATTATATGTTGATTAAAGTTATAAAAAATAAATAAAATTTAAATTTTATTTATTAATTATTATAAATAAAATTTTATAATTAAATAATCTTATAAAGTTGGCAAAGATTAACTTGTCATGCCTCGCACTCTTTGCCTGACAAAATATGCAACATCCATCGCACAAAGACGCTCACCAGACAGATGAGTCCAGTCCACATCGAAGGATCAAACCAACACGGCCATCAGGATACGACATGTAGCGAAGTAACAGAATATTGCAACGACATGTCGTGTTATAGCATATAACTTCCCTCGCAAACAATGGTTCCGTGGCGCCAATATAACTGCAACTCCAACGGAAACCAGTTTAGAACCTTACAATCTGCATACACACATACACACACCTCTTACATTCTTTCTACGTATAAATGCTCATTCAAATGCAAGAATTCATGTTTCTGAAGCCAATATCTCTTCGTTGGTCTCTCTCATATCCGTTCTTTTACAGTAATTTCTTACCCCAAATATCTCCAAAACACACCCGGCAAAAGTTTCAAAAGGTAACTTTTAATGACTCGTTTTATCAATTCTTTACCAAATTTACGTAAACCCATGTGTTGATTGTAAAATAGTACTCATTTTTTTTCCATTTGTTTCTTTGGTATTTGTTACAGTATTTTTGTAGGAATTGGACGAGATTGAGAATTACTGGGTTTAGTAGCGCTGCAATTTGCCGTTCTTTTAATGAATTGAATCACCAAGAAACTGAATGGAACTCAAAGGGAATAGAAATCTTACGTTTGATGGAAGAGAGAGGAATTCGTGCTAATAGTCAGACCTTTATTTGGCTTTTGGAGGGTTGTTTGAATAATGGATCCTTGGTAGAAGGTAAAAAGATTCATGGCAAGATTCTAAAGTTGGGTTTTCATAGAGAGCAAGATTTGTGCGATAGAGTTTTTGATATTTATCTAGTAATTGGTGATCTTGATTGTGCCATAAAGGTTTTTGATGATATGCCTGAGAGAAGTGCGTTTTCCTGGAATAAATTGATTTCTGGATTTGGTGCAAAGAAGCTGGGTAGCGGAGCATTGGGCCTTTTTTCACAAATGATAAAAGAAAATGTGATACCAAATGAAGCAACTTTTGCGGGTATCTTGAGGGCTTGTATTGGAGGTGGTAATGTTGCCATTGAGTGTGTGAAGCAGATTCATGGTATGATTATTTCTCATGGTTTTGGGGCTAGTACATTTACTTCTAATCCTTTAATAGATTTGTATGCCAAAAATGGGTTCGTAGATTATGCTACAAAGGTCTTTGATAACTTGTCTTTGAAAGATAGTGTATCTTGGGTGGCCATGATCTCTGGCTTATCTCAAAATGGCTATGAACAAGAAGCTATTCTTCTTTTCTGCCAAATGCATATTTCTGGAATTGTACCTACACCTTATGCATTGTCAAGTGCTTTAAGTGCTTGCACTAAGATACAGTTTTTTGAGATGGGAGAGCAGTTTCACGGGCTCATTTTCAAGTGGGGATTTTCATCTGAAACATATGTTTGTAATGCTCTTCTGACATTGTATTCCCGCTTGGGTAATTTGATATCTGCTGAACAAATCTTTAGCAAAATGCAACAGAGGGATGGTGTTACTTATAACTCGCTTATCTCTGGGCTAGCTCAGTGTGGATATAGTGGCAGAGCTTTGGAATTGTTTGAGAAAATGCAGCTTGACTGCTTGAAACCTGACTGTGTTACAGCTGCAAGTCTCATGAGTGCCTGTGCATCAGTTGGGGCTCTTCATAAGGGAGAACAACTCCACTCTTATGCAATAAAAGTGGGGATTTCCAAAGATATCATTGTAGAAGGTGCCTTGCTTGATTTCTATGTAAAATGCTCTGATGTGGAAACTGCTCATAAGTTTTTTCTAACGATAGAGAAAGGAAATGTTGTTCTGTGGAATGTGATGCTGGTGGCTTATGGGCAGTTAGATAATCTAAGTGACTCTTTTCAGATATTTAAGCAGATGCAGCTTGAAGGTCTAATACCTAATCAATACACATATCCTAGTATTTTGAGAACTTGTACCTCATTGGGAGCTCTCAGTCTAGGAACTCAGATTCACACTCAAGTCATAAAGACTGGTTTTCAGTTTAATGTGTACGTTTGCAGTGTGCTTATAGATATGTATGCTAAGCATGGAAAACTAAATACTGCTCAGGAAATTCTAAGAAGACTACCTGAGGATGACATTGTTTCCTGGACAGCTATGATTGTTGGGTATGTGCAGCATGATATGTTTGCTGAAGCTCTTGAACTTTTCAAAGAAATGCAAAATCAAGGGATTCAATCTGATAACATAGGATTTTCGAGTGCAATTAGTGCCTGCGCTGGTATTCCAGCACTCAATCAAGGACAACAAATACATGCTCAATCCTATGTCTCTGGTTTTGCTGGCGACCTTTCAATTGGGAATGCCCTAGTTAGTCTTTATGCTAGATGTGGTAGGATAGAAGAGGCATACTTATCGTTTGATAAAATTGATGCTAAGGATATTATATCATGGAATGGACTGATATCAGGATTTGCACAGAGCAGATACTGCGAGGGAGCGTTGCAGGTTTTTTCTCAGATGAATAGAGCAGGAGTGCAAGCTAATTTATACACATTTGGTTCAGTTGTTAGTGCTGCTGCCAACATGGCAAATATAAAACAAGGGAAACAGATTCATGCCATGATTATTAAAACAGGTTATGATTTAGAAACTGAAGCTTCCAATGCTTTAATCACGTTATATGCAAAGTGTGGTAGCATTGATGATGCCAAGAGAGAGTTCCTTGAACTGCCTGAGAAAAATGAGGTTTCTTGGAATGCCATGATCACGGGCTTTTCTCAACATGGATATGGTGTGGAGGCAATAAATGTCTTTGAGAATATGAAAAAGCAGGATGTGATGCCAAATCATTTGACATTTTTGGGAGTTTTATCAGCGTGTAGCCATGTGGGTTTGGTGAATGAGGGCCTTGGCTACTTTGAATCCATGAGCAAAGAATATGGCTTAGCGCCTAAACCTGAACACTATGCTTGTGTTGTGGATCTTCTTGGTCGAGCAGGCCTTTTGAGCTGTGCAAGGGAATTTATAGAACAGATGCCAATTGAACCGGATGCAATGGTTTGGAGAACCCTATTAAGTGCTTGTAGAGTTCACAAGAACATGGAAATTGGAGAGTTTGCAGCCCATCATCTTCTAGAATTGGAACCTGAAGACTCAGCAACTTATGTTCTCTTATCAAATATTTACGCGGTGGCTGGGAAATGGAATTCTAGAGATCTGATCAGGAAAATGATGAAAAACAGGGGTGTGAAGAAAGAGCCTGGTCAAAGCTGGATTGAGGTTAAAAACTCGGTTCATGCATTTTTTGTTGGAGATCGACTCCATTCACTAGCTGATAAGATTTATGAATTTTTGGGGAATTTGAATGAAAGGGCAGTTGAAATTGGTTATGTGCAAGGTTGTTATAGCCTTTGGAGTGAAATAGAGCAAGAGCAGAAGGACCCACGTGTTTATATTCACAGTGAGAAATTGGCTATTGCTTTTGGTCTCCTTAGTTTGTCTGACTCAATTCCCATACGTGTAATTAAGAATCTTCGTGTATGTAATGATTGCCATAATTGGATTAAGTTTGTGTCAAAGATATCAAATCGCACTATTGTAGTACGAGATGCCTACCGCTTTCATCATTTTGAAGGTGGTGTTTGTTCATGTAGAGACTACTGGTAATATAAGTGCATAAGGGTGATGGCAAAAAACTAATCTCAAGGAGCCTGCGATATACTCTTGAGGCTCTGAGGATGATCATGCCCTCCACTCAGCTATGCTATTTGTAGAGTGCGGTAAAACTCTGAGGATGATCATGCCCTCCACTCAGCTATGCTATTTGTAGAGTGCGGTAAAAAGACAACCTTCCCTTTTTTTGTAAGATTGTGTGTGATTGTTTCTTATTTGATTTGGTAATTTTTCATCCAAATTCCAGTTTTTCCATTTTGCTGTGTCTTCCACATGAGACCTCCCCAAAGTTTTCTGCTCATTTTGAGTGTTTTACTTCTTCAAATACAGATTACTGATGATTTTTTATGAAAATAGTTTTCGGTTATACAGTAGGCTTGCTAATTGCATTTAATTTGATGTATTTTTGGTTTTCAAAATTATATCAATTACATTAAGTTGACATTCTTTCTCTGATCTTTTGCAAAGTGAAGAATTCAACAACTCTTGATTATGTCAACATTTCAAGGTGATAGTAACTATCCAATCTGATGTGATTTGAGAAGATAAACTTTCGTGCTAAACATATTGGCTCACCTCAACTCACAAGAAGTTCTGCATCTCCTATTTAGTTTACAACCAGGTTTTCCCTTGCCTTTCTCTACCATGGATTTTTCTGATATTAAGGTGTGATTAGGGAAAGAGCATCCATGCTAAACCCAGGTTAATATTCATTTTCATCCTCATCGTAATTGTCCACTGATTTTGCTAGAAATTGTATGTTGTTTGAATTAGCTATTGGTTGTCAACTTACCTAATTTATTATTTTATGTTTTTTTAGATGTTACTCTCCAAATTACAGTGAGAAATCCTAACCTAGTTAATTTGTATTTTTGTGTCTTGATTTGAAAAAAAAAATTTTGCTGTTCTGTATATTCATGCTCATGCATGATGTTTCAGATTATATTCTCTTTTACTTTCTACAATTTCCTTGAAAGGTGATAAACTTTGGTCAAACAGTTGCCAACTTCAAAGGGGTATTTATAACTATACTTATGTCATTGAGGTACTCGCTCTCACTCACAATGATGGTATTTATGTAACAATGCTTACGTCATTGACTATGTAACTTATATAACAATACTTATGTCATGGACTATGTAACTTATATAACAATACTTAGCGTTATTGACTATGTAACTTTTTTCCTTTAAATGTCACGCCGAAGCTGTGAGATCATGCTTTGATTAGTCAATATGTGATATGGTCTGTTTATTGGACCCTATGCAACTTCTTTCTACAAATGCATTTCTCATCCACCAAAGAGGATACCAAATGTGTTTCTGATTAATAAAATTCAAACATGACCGCCAAGTCTGACTTCTATGTCAATTGCTTCTCAGGTGCAATGACGGTATTGCTTCTCTCAAATTGTGTTCTATTCTAGCAATGGAGGACAATGTTGGAATTCTCTAACTTACATATTTGAGGATGCAACTTCCTTGTACAAGACTATTATTTTTTAATTCAGAGCCTTGAAGTGCTCCAGTTTTATTCTGTCACTAATCCCTGCTTACCTAAAGATTCCTCTTGTTCATACCTTTCATCTATAAATATTGCAGCCACTCAACCCCTTTTTTATCCTGAAATAGCTATCTTCTTATCATTATTTCCATATTAATTCAATCTCTATCATGGCAGAGGGAAACACCAAGATCCAGGGCTCATCCTCTCATCCCCTTCGTGGCCGAGTAGCAATAGTAACAGGTGCTTCCCGTGGAATCGGCAAGGCCATTGCTATTCACCTCCACTCCCTTGGTGCAAGAGTCGCTATCAATTATGCATCAAACTCCACTCAGGCAGACCTCCTAGTATCTGAGCTCAATGCATCAGGTACCTCTTCTCAACCTCAAGCAATTGCTATCAAAGCCGATGTTTCAAACCCTGAACAAGTCAAACTCCTCTTCGACAAAGCTGAACAAGAATTCAGCTCAAAAGTCCATATCCTTATAAATTGTGCTGGAGTGATGGATCCGAAGTATCCAACTTTGGCCCATACAGCAGTTGACGACTGGGATACGACATTCAACATCAACACCAGGGGAGCATTCTTGTGTTCCAAGGAAGCAGCTAATCGGCTGGCATGCGGAGGCAGCGGAAGGATCATTCTGATATCAACATCTGTGGTTGGTTCACTCCCGCCAGGTTACGCAGCTTATGCCGCTTCCAAGGCGGCCATTGAAACTATGGCAAAGATATTGGCAAAGGAGCTGAAGGGTACAGGAATAACTGTGAACTGTGTTGCTCCAGGACCTGTAGGAACAGAATTGTTCTATGCTGGTAAAAGTGAGGAAATGATTAACAGCTTGGTGGATGCTTGCCCTCTTGGAAGGCTTGGAGAGCCCATGGATGTGAGTAAGATTGTGGGATTTTTAGCTAGTGATGATGGGGAGTGGATTAATGGCCAGATTGTTAGAGCTAATGGTGGATCTATTGTTTAATCATGCATTCTTTCCTAGCTGATTTTGTACCCTCTTGCTATACGATTTTGTATTCTTTTATATGTAAAGATATTACTTTTTGGATGTTTGCAATAAATATTGTTTATAGTTTATATGATAACCATAAAATAGGGACTTTTTACCAAGTTCTAATGGATTCATTAGAGTAAATTTTATAAGTCACCCTTAATCTATATATAAAAATTAATGCGTGGTCTTGAGTTTACTGTGAC
This sequence comes from Swietenia macrophylla, assembly GCA_032401905.1. Lineage (NCBI taxonomy): Eukaryota > Viridiplantae > Streptophyta > Magnoliopsida > Sapindales > Meliaceae > Swietenia > Swietenia macrophylla. Next base: position 6,991,911 of record CP135571.1, read on the forward strand.
TTGAGTCGTGAATCGCGGATCGTCATGGCTGACATCAGTGACATTTGTTGACAAACGGGATGGATGCGCATGGGCTAAAATCAATAATTTGTGCATTAAGTCTGGCAACTGGAAATCTTTCTTCAAGATATAATTTTTAAATCAAATTCAAACACTAAGGCTACCAACTCCGAATCCCAGTCACTTACGGTCAAAGACCGAGTGGCTATAGTTACCGGGTCATCCCGAGGAATCGGCCGAGAAATCGCGATTCACCTCGCTCAACTCGGAGCCAAACTCGTCATCAACTACATCTCCAACTCGGCTCTGGCCGACCTCATTGCAGCCGAGATTAACTCCTCTGCTTCTTCTGGCACAACCCCATGAGCCATTGCTATTAAAGCCGATGTTCCGACCCGGCACAGGTTAAGTCCCTCTTTGATTCGGCTGAGCGGGTGTCTGACTCGCCGGTTCTTGTCCTAGTTAACTCAGCGTGAGTGATTGATCCGAAGCACCCCACTATAGCTAACACTTCCTTGGAGGATTTTGATCCTATCTTCAGGTAATCGGTTCAGTTAGGAGTTTTTAATTAACTATAAACAGGGTTAGTCTTATAAATCGATATAACATGTAAAAAATTAAGAAAATTATTGCTATTGTTATTATTGTTGTTTTTTGTTGCTTTGAATAAGTATATTGGAGGAGAAAAAAAAAATATAGTTTTGCATAGTCAAATATGAGTGTGCATATATCTATAGTACTTGCAAATTTCTAACATTTAAGGCTGGTTATGGTCATTGGTTGTGTAAAGATGGATATCTCGGACATTTTATAGCTGGAAATTGGCATTGATTTGTAGATATCATATGAAATTTAACGGAAGATTGGGTACTATGCATTTTGGGGACAACTTTATCCCATGAGTTTCTTGAAATAGTAAGACTGGAGGATCCAGCATGGTTTACAGTTTTGATGTTGAGGTACACACAGAATGATTTTCTGGGTTAACTGATACTTGTTTTTAGGCAATTGATTAGATAAATGAAGCACTGAAGAAAAGAAAAGTGTTAAAGTTTGCATTATTGGCATTCTTTGTTAGATTGTGTTGCCAATCTTGTTGCAACATGCAATGTTAGTCAATATGGGTTACTGTTCACAAATGACACTGTTTACTATTATTTTTATAAGTACATGATAAAATAATTTTTAAGTTTTCTTGTTGTAATAGGCATCAGTGATGTTTTTGTTAATTTAAGAAACTTAGTTTGGAGTATTTTTTACTAATAAAAGGAAAAAGCAAGTAGAGTTATATTTAGAAAAAAATTAGATAGAATTTTACTATACATATGTGTTTGTTTTATGTCTACAGCAGCCAAGAGAGAATGCAGAGAACGCCTGGCAAGTGTTAGGCCACAAATTTTGTTTCTTGTCTCTTGTGTTTTTCAAATTGTTTCATGTTATTATTGTGAGCTAAAAGGAAAAATAATTTGGTAAATATTATGAGTCTAATATCTAATTTTATAAATTTAAAGATAGTATTTTTAAATATTGTCAAGACGAAAACTTGTACTTATTAAAGGGAATTCAATGGTGATTAGCAAGAAAATTTTGTTGAATTAAGTCGAAAGGAGTTTGATGCATTGAGGCAAGGGAATCTCATCGAATAAGGTTATCTAAAAATATTTAAGACTACAACGACAAAAATAAGAGTGACTTTTTATGTTTAAGTCTATTAGTATTTGTAATCATTATTTTTTTAATAGATTATTTTTATCTGAACATGGCTTAATAGATGTAGGATTGTGAAATCCAAACTACATTAAAAATCTACTGTCTTTTTTTATTTTTTCGTACTGTGATTACTTAGTTTAATTAACTGACAAAAAATTAATTACATGTGATAAAGTTTAACAAAACAAATCTTTCGAAAAGGTCATCTTACGTACCATGTGGAAAGATAAACTAGAAAGCACTGAAGCAAAAAAAGGTCGGCTTAGGCAATTGCATGTGCTTGCATAGAGAAAATGTGAAATTGTTTCGAATAACAGATTTTAATTTCTCGTAGGGAGTGTCTTGCTGAATCTTTAAGTCTTTTGAATCATGTTCTTATGGATACTCCATCTGTTTTATTTAGAAGTTAGGAATCAAGTGACATATGACTTGACTGAATTGGTTTTGCATTCAAGATACGCATTCATTTATACTTATACATCGAAGCAATTTATCAGAGATACTTTCAAGCTGTCAGCTGTTTTGTTCAACCTGTGTATATATTTTATAGTGTCAATGTAAGGGGTGCATTCTTATGTTCCAAAGAGGCAGCAAATAGGCTAAAGCGTGGTAGTGGAGGCACTATTATACTGCTATCATCATCAGTGGTTGGCTCGTTGAGGCCAGGGTTTGCTGCATACGCAGCATCCAAGGCAGCAGTGAATACAATGGTGAAGATACTAGCAAAGGAGCTCAAGGGAACTGGGATCACAGCAATTGTAGCTCCAGGGCCGATTGCAACTGATATGTTCTTTGATGGGAGGAATGAGGAAATGGTGAAGAAGGTGATCAAAGATTGCCCACATAATCGGCTCCGTGAGACCAAGGATGTGGCTTCTGTTGTTGGATTCTTGGCGACTGATGCTAGCGAGTGGGTTAATGGGCAAGCAATTTGTGTTAATGGTGGTTCTGTTAGGTTTTGCCGAGTATACTTCATATTATATTGAAGAGAGTTTGAGAAAACTGTGGAGATTAGAATTCTCTGCAAGAAGATTACATCGTGATGTGCAAATTGATTATTTCATCTAAGGGTGATACACAACTTACTGTACATGCATTACACTTTCTCCTTTTGTTATTTCGTTGACTAATCTTTGCTGTCTTTATCAGCCAATGCCGCCCTCTTACTTAACCCTATATGGATAGGAAAATGTGTACTTGTATTTTGCATACATTTCTAATTTTCAATGCAATCAAATGAAATTGGCTTGAGTTCACATGTATTGAGGATGAATACAAGAACAACATTCTTGTGTGCAGGGAGGCATCAAACAGCATAAAACAAGGTGGTGTGGGGGAGAATCACACAAAGCAGCAAAGGTGGCACTTGGCAGTGGAAACAACGGCAAGAATGCTAGCAAAATAGCTCATAAGGAACTGGCATTACTTTGAATTATTGTGTAGCTCCAAGCAACAGAGATGTTGAATATTTGGATGTACAATCTTCCTTTTTGCCTTTTATTATATTTTGTAATTTAGGATTTGTTTGAGATTGTGTTAATTTTCACCTAACTTGAGCAAAAATTATAATTATTTTTATTGGTTTAATTGTGACATGGTGTTCATGAAAATAGTCATAACTGTCTCCCTAATGTTAAAAATAAAATTGGTTAGAAAGCTTCCATATTAGTAAAATTATCAATTCAAGAAACTAAATAAATTATTATTAATCTACATTTTACATAGATTAAATTTATAAATTTTAATCGATATATAATTTTGTAAATCACTTATAAATCGAGTTTAAAAGTAAATTCGACCCACATATTTATAACAATTAAAATTTAAAAGAAAAAGTGTATAATCCCATTTAATTATTTAAATTGAGAATGTTGAGTAGGAGATCTGAAAATGATTTATAGAATTACAACTTGTAAAAAATTTTTTAAGATGTTGCTGATTTGAAGGAGCTGGAGATGTGTTTCCGATTATCTGGAGGAACAAACCAGGCTATACAACCAAATCTGTATGCCAAAATTGAAGTAGAACTCAAATTTATGGAGGGTGGGATTTGCTTAATCCACTCTCTGTGGAGGCAGATAAAAATTTATTAATCATTTATTAATGGAACTACTAAGCGTCTCTTTGCCATTAGATTTTGCTAAAAATTTATTAATAAGTTGATTATATATTAAAATTTTGAGAAGCATACGTAACAAATCATTGATTTGATTTTATTTTATCAGTGAATTTTAATGGAATATGATGTTAGGCAGAGTAGGGAGTTGCACGAAACAAATGTAAAACCGTATGCTTTATTTCTCAATATCCTAAATATTAAGGACTCTGATGTTCTTTTCCCAGAATATATTGGTTTGTGTCGGCAGAGCGCGGTATTATTTTATATGCTTTCTCTTTTATGCCCTCACAAAGCTATTCCACACACAGACACAGAATCAATATACCTAGCCTTTTTTGCGAGGATATAACAGTACATTACTCACCACCAAAAAAATATCACCGGCCGCACATAACACTCTCCCAATTCTACCCTTCCAGAATCCTGTATCCAAACGCACAGTACTGGCCAACCGGTAACACATCCAAATTACCGGCTCTTTACTTCCTTACCCGGTAAATTATATAAATAACCTCAGTTAGGGTACAAAAGGTAATCGTAGAACGAACCGCCTCTGTCTCCTTATCTACCTCCCTCTCGTATTCAGACCATAGGCCAAACGCTAACCTCAAATCGCTCATCCTCAAATTCAAGCATTCTTAACCAATTCTTATATCAAAGCCTATAAAAGACTTGCATCTTCAAAATTTTTCCCTCTTTTAATTTGTGCAATTTGATCTAATTTCCCTCCAAATCGTGGTTTTTCTTTTCTGGTCAGCTCTAAGAACCCTCGATTTAAATAAAAACAGATCGATCTGGATTCTAGATTAATATGTGGTTCTTGATCTACCAGCTGTGAAAAGAAAAACCCAGACTTAATTTTTTTTATATTTGAATTCTCGTTGTCGTTTTGCCTTGAATTGAGATTATATAATTCGGAGAGGTTCTCGATCTCTTACAAGTGAAAAGAAATACCCATTAAATTTTCGAATTTTTGAAAAGGAAGGCGTAAAAAGATTAATTTTTTAAAAAATAAATTCGGAATATTATTGATTAGTGAGGAACAAAGGAAGAAATGGCTGAACAAGGTGGCTTGGAAGGGAGCCAGCCGGTGGATCTTTCTAAGCACCCCTCTGGCATTGTTCCCATCCTTCAGTAAGTCCCTTTTGATCCCTTTATGCAAAAAGAATATGTGAATTTGTATGGTTGTGTACCTGCTCGTTGTTCCTGGTAATTTGGTGAATGATGGTTTGTGGGTATGAAAGTGTTGAAATTGTGAAAAAGCAGAAACGTTAAAGAGGAGTTTGTTCAATTGTGAATTTGTGGATTTCCAGTTTCTAGATTTGATTTTATTTAAGATTGGATCATTGAAGTTGGGTTTAATTGGTTTATTGAAAAGGTGAATCGTGGGTATGCATTAAAATTTTTAGTGGAAAAAATTGGATTGGAGATTCCGGTGTACGTATATTTTGGTTCAAGTTTTTGGTCTATGAGGCACGTTTGGACGTCCAGATTGTGAATTGGATTTGCAAAGAGGTTGAAGTGCTTGTTTTATTGATTTGAGGTCGAAGGGTTGCTAATAGTTGGAAGATAAAATATAACTAGTTATTTTATTGTTGAAAATGATTCCCATTTGATCTGTTTTTGGATCTTTGTAGTTTGTAGTGTGAACTATTTTTCTATGGAACAATACCACAGGAATAATCTGGATGTAATTGAAGTTCTCTTTCGTATTGATGTAGAATGTAGAATTTGTGAAACTAAGAATTTTTTTGTTTTATTTGTATTTATGCAAATTTTAAATGAGTTCTACATGTGCAAAACTATGTATATTGTAAATGTTTGTTGAAGCATTTTAGCTGGCGTAAAGTTCTTGTATGCTGAGTATAGCTTTCCTTTAAGGGAAAAAGTGTTTTGGAAGAAGCAAAGATGATTGGCTATTATTCACATTAGATATAATGTATCTTGCATGCAATAATTAATTATTACACAGATTTAAAAGAGAAATTCTCAGGGACGAAATGAACTTAGTAAGAAAGTTTTGCTAAGAGATGTAAAAACAAAGATGCAACTTGCTTGCCTTTATGGCTTGATAAGTTCTTTTATCCTACCAATACAAGTTATGCGTTCTGCAGCACAGTTTGTTACTTGGCAGGGGTTTTTGATTATAAATGCATTGTCTTTGACAAGATTTTAAGCCCTAGTGTTTACCTCACTCATTATTGTCCAGGTCTTTTTCCATTATTCATAAGAGCTTATTTCATGAGATGTCCCTTTCCATGGGTACGCTATTACTTTCTCCTATGCGAAATAAATTTATCAAAAGAGGTGTTTGAGTCTTGGATAATATCTTGTCTTAACAAGTTCACTGGGCTTCAACTGTATCAAATTGGCATTTATGGAGATTGGTCCAGTTCTATGGTGTCTATTGATGTCGTGGTTTATAAGTTTGTGATGGTTGTTGGTTTCTATGTGCTAGCAATCCATCAAGAATTAGATTTGTTTTGCAGTCATGTATACAGCTACAACACAATATAGATGTGCAACATCGGTTGTTTCATAAGATTTGACTGGTTCAGTCTTGTTACTGTTTGGTTTTTAATTCTTCAAAAGTGTGATGGGAAAAAATGTTTATATTATGTCATTAGCAATTGTAGCACCTTGACTTTTATGTGTATTTATTTACAACTGCTGAAGAAGTTTGTCTCAAGCATTACCTTTTATTTGTTGCCACATCATATGGTCAGAATGTAGACCAGTATTAGTTTGTGATTTTTGTGATAACTATGACATAATCTGTTGTATTCTATACAATGGAAATATTGCTTTGTCACTAGTTATGATTCTTATAACTTTGACTGTTTATTCTAGGCTTAAATTCTTACTATGCTTCGGATTGTTACTGATATCTAGAAATATTGTGTCAACTGTCAATTTGGACTGCAAGCTGGATCTTAAAAAAATTGCTCTACAAGCTCGTAATGCAGAATACAACCCTAAGGTGTGTAGCAAATTGGACATTAGTATTTTTTTTATTTTATTGTATGGATCATATTGGTTGGTTGCCTAGGCACCATGTAACTGTTATTATGAGCATGTGACTAATATAAGACTGGTGCATTTGTTTTCACTGTATTTGATATCTAACTTTTCCTTATATGTTCATACAGCGTTTTGCTGCTGTCATAATGAGGATAAGGGAACCCAAAACCACAGCTTTAATTTTTGCTTCCGGAAAGATGGTTGGTCTTCTTTTACTGTCCTGTATAATTGCTGTTATAATTGAATAGCTACAAATTTATTTTTTGTTTTTGTTCTTTAGCTTTGAGTTAAATGTGGATTTCTATCGAAAAAGGTAGGAGAGTTCATTAATGATACTGTCATGAAAATATTTTCCAAATGTGTTAAAATAGATAAATTAGTTCTCCAGATGCTATGAGACACATTAATAATAATTTGTTTATAATTTTTATTGTAGAATTTTGGATTGTTGATTTCATAGTTGTAGTCTAATATTCTATCTTCTTATGGTGGGTGTTCTCCCATATCTGCAGCTATTTGATGTATCTGCTTTGCCTTTTGGCTCAAAGTGTTACCTTTCTTGTTTCAGGTTTGTACAGGTGCCAAAAGTGAACAGCAGTCAAAACTGGCAGCAAGAAAGGTATTTGTTGCTCTGTAAAATGCTTATAGCTAGATGTAATTCTTGCTTAAAACAAAATAATTACAGTTTTGGAGGAAAACAAAGAAAAGTTTTGCATTAGTCCACTATATTTTTTAAAGATTTTTCATTCTTGCTGGTGAAGTGCTGTACAGGTTGTTGAATGATTATATGCTCTCCTCCTTATGGTCTCCTAATTATCACCTATGAAACTTTACCAAATTGATTTTTTATTAGATAGAGGAATGCTTGTGTAGTTACTTAAGCATGATATCGAATTTGTATGTTTCAGTATGCTCGCATCATCCAGAAGCTTGGTTTTCCTGCAAAGTTCAAGGTACACCTCTCTCTCTCTCTCTCTCTCTCTCTCTCTCCCCCTGATGAAACACCTGTACACATGCTCCATGCTTGTTACTTTTATGCATATATTTTGTTGGGAACCTTATTTATAAATGTCTTTTTTTCCCTTTATTATTGTGATGCAGGACTTCAAGATTCAGAATATTGTTGGCTCCTGTGATGTTAAATTCCCTATCAGACTTGAGGGTCTTGCATACTCCCATGGTGCCTTTTCAAGTGTAAGTGATATCACTCTTTCATGAATTTTGCTACAGTAGTTTTTTTTTTCATCCATCATGTAACTGATTAAATGCAGCAATTCACTGCATGTTGAATTTGTATGGGGACAACCAATTTCTTCTCTTTTAATATTGTTGAACCTGCCACATAATCTTTTATGTGTGGGTCTTTGTAGTCATTGCACCTATTCTGTGTCTATGTTGTTTATATGGATTGGTTGTATGACAATACACATACTTCATGCTACTTTCATATACAAGTTTTGAAATGTTGAATGAAAAGTTTTCTTATTGTTATATGTTACTTGCCAATATTTCTAAGGATGAACATCATTTTTGTCTTCGTTGATGCAGTATGAACCAGAGCTCTTTCCTGGTCTTATATACCGCATGAAACAGCCCAAAATTGTGCTCCTTATTTTTGTGTCTGGGAAAATTGTGATCACAGGAGCCAAGGTACTTTGGTCTTTCCTGTCTATTTGACCTATCTCATGTATGTGCTGTTTATTTGTGCATTTGTCTTGCTGAAAAAAAATCTTATTTCTTGGATTTCTTAGGTAAGAGACGAGACCTACACAGCCTTTGAGAATATATACCCTGTTCTTTCGGAGTTCAGGAAGATCCAACAGTAGTATGGCATAAATTTTCTCCTACATATCTAATTACATTTTGAGCTATCCTTTCTTTTGTTGGCAATCCTTTACTCTTTTCTTCTAAGATGAAATACCTCGAAAGTGAAAGTGATGAGAATATTGTGGTTGCTGGCTGGCAAGGAAGAATGGAACTTTTGGCTGATGTTATTTATTTATTTTCTAAATTGGTTGCAGACAGAGGAATATGATTATACGTTTGAATGTGGGCTTCAACTCGGTTGCAGAAGGTGGATAGTATTAGGTTTCAACTTTCAAGAAATGATAGCTTTGTGGCATGACATAATGTTGAAGAAGGGTGGTGGACTCAAATGTGAATATGTGAAGCATGGGATTTAGGAAGCTGGTTTTTGGTGGTGTCTCTTTTTTTTAATAAAAAAAAAAAAAGATTGAAGTTTGGTCCTGGTGGTCTCTTACCCACCATAAAAAAATGGCACACGTTGAGCTTGAAGTGTTCTCTTGTGTAATTAGTTTTATTTTGGTTGAGAGATAAGAGGAAGGGCATTAGAGTGAAGGACCATCTTCTGTTGTTTTCATGATTAATTTAAATGGTGATCAAACAAACATTTTTTGGTTGATTTTAGTGGTAACAACTTCATGTTCCAATTTTGACAGGAAGAATGGATGATGATACGATAGATCATATAATATAAAAGAAATTAATTATTTAATATATGATATTGAAATTTGAAATACTTTGTTAGCATAATATATATATATATATTTTCTAAATTAGATGAACTGACCTTCTTCGGTTCTGATTTGTAGGATTAGAGTATAAATATTGTGATTTAACAGTAGAAATGAGAGTGATGTTCGAGGGAGCAAAATATAATTGGAAGAAAGTAATTACATGAGAAATGTGTCATTTGGCGGCAATCATCAAAGACACACAGTTTTTAATGAGGTTGTTCTGTTATGTAAATTTGGATGATACAGTAAAATTATTTAATTAAATATAATTATTAATAAAAATTTAAAAATAAATTTATTATTTTATTTTTTTTATAATTAAAATTTTTATTAATTTTTAAAAAGTTTTATTTATAAATATATTTTTTAATTAATTATATAATTTTGTTATGTCTTATCCTAATTATAATAAAATAATTACACTTAAAATTTTATTAAGAAGATATTTTGGAAATTGCATATGAAAAGAAACTTTTTAAAACAGTTTTATTTTTAAGGTTATTTATGTAAATAATCATTTTAAACTAATATAGTTAGTTTTAAAATTTTGAAATAAAATTGCCATATACAGGCATAAAATATAGTGTTTATATTATATATTTTCTTAACAATTTTGTTATCTAAAAATTTTAGCTAATATTTAAACATTGAATGTGTAAGTATAGCTGTAAAAATTATTTGTAAAACAATTGTAAGGTAAAAAAAAAATAACATACTGGATTGGAGTAGTTGTGAAAATGGACAATTACAAACTCAAATAAGTTTTGTTTTTATCTTTGTTATTTTTGTTTATTTATATTTAATTTAATTTTATGAATCAATAGTTATATATTAATATTAAGAATTTTTATAATTATTAATTAATTTATTTGTTAATATTTGAACAAGAAAAATATTTAAAAAAAGCAGTTAAATTTAGAAAATGTAATGCGAAAAGTAGTTGGAAAAAGTTATTGGGAGTTTGAGTCAATTTTGAACATGTAAATTTTGAATTAGGGTCGAAATTAGGGTCGGGCTTGAAATTAAGGCCATTTTTTAACTGCCACATGCAGGCTCGAAAAGAAGCTTGTAGTTTGGCTTGATTTTGAGCTCAATTTGGGGTCACTTTTGGGTGTTTTTTTTTTTTTAATTTTGGTTTCATTTACTGTTTGATTTCAAGTTCAATTTTTTCTTATTTTAAGTCCAACATTTCTTAATTTTGAGCTCTTTTTGTTTTGATTTCAGAGTTTAGTTTTTATTGATTTTGAGTAATTATGGGATAGATTTATATTTTTAAATAATTATATTTTATTTTATATTATATTATTTATTTTATTTTTTTAATGAATTATGTTTAATAAATTTGACAAAATTTTTTGAAATATTGATGATATTTTGTTATTGTTTGACAGATATGATCGAAGAGATTTTAATTATATCTATTGAATATGGAAGAAGATGGCAAATATCTTTTGACGGTATCAAGAATGTGCTCTGAAGATATTAAACTTTTAGTTATTTCACACAATATCAACTATCAATAACTACTATACTAAAAATAAGAGTATTTTGATATTAATGCAACACAATTCAATATTGACACTACAACTGGGTTTGAAACATGTTTTTACAAGATATATTGTGTACGTATTTATAAAAGATGGCATTGATCTATATGTTTTTGTAAACAATATAATAATTATTCAGTTTAAGATTTTTGATTCATTGTATGTCACACGGAGGACATAGTTTTTGTAGATAATAAAATTTTGTGTATTTTTTCTTTTCAGCTTAGTAATGTTGAAGTTCTTATATAAGGTTTTGATTTTTTTAAAGCCAATAATAAGCTTAATTATGTTTAATATTACTGTATTAATGAGCGTGTTAGTTCATATTTACAGTTAACTTCTTCTGTAAGACATGTCACCTTTTTTACAGTATGTCATTTTTTCTGTAAAGCATATTATTTCACAATGAATATATTATTCCACAATCAATAATTAATAAAAAAAATTTCTATATTAATATAATAAGAGTTCTTATACATAATTATTTTGAAAGTTAATTATATATGCAAGATATCGATATTTTTAATATTTTTATAGACAATGTTGATATAACACTATAATAGGATCATCATCAAGTAAGTAATTGGTTTATTGGTAAACATGTGATGAAAAACAATTTAAGATCCTATTAAAGTTTATACTTTAATAAATATTCGTGATAAGTTTAAAATTTTTGTGTTTTATTATAAGACATGGTTAGTAAGAGAAGAAGTATGAAGATTGGTGTATGGAAATCTAATGGAGTTTTTAAAATATTGTTATAGGTTTGTCATGTTATTGAATATAGCAATTTTAGCATAATAGCTCATATTGAAATAGATGATGAAGACCATTTGTTATACTTTTTTATAACTCTTGGACCATCCATTTGCTGTTTTTGTTCTTTGATTCACCATATAATAGCAATTGATGGTACATTTTTAAAAGAAATATATCAAGAAATATTATATGTGGTAGTTGATCTTGATGGAAACGACTATATTTTTTTTTGTTGTATTCGGTATTAAAGATGATAAAAATAATGCATTATGAGAGTAGTTTTTACTCAAGTTATCGAACGTGGTTGGCCAAGTGTCTAATTTGGTATTTGTATTGAATCGACATGACAGTATACTAAAGGGTATAAGATTAGTCTTTCTTGATGCATATTATGGGTTTTGTTTTTATCATATTGAAGGTAACCTTAAAGTAAAATACAAGTTTAGAAGTTGAAAAAAAAAAGACATTTTTTATGGTGTTTTTATATGGCAATAAAATCATATTTATATAGTGAGTTTGAAAAACACATAAAAAAGTTGAGATTAATACATCTGAATACTACAAGCTATTCGTAAAATGATGTTGGGTTTTATAAGTAAGCCAAATGTCATTTTTTAATAAGATGATATGATATTATGACAACTAATATTACTGAAAGTTTAAACACACTATTAAAGAATGCACGTAATTTTTCGATTGTGACTTTGGTAGATTAGATACGAGTAATGTTATAATGTTGATTTTATAAGAAGAGAGAGGAAGTAGTATAACAAGCAGTAAATTCTTTAACTGAGGCTGCACAAGAGAAAGTGACAGAGCATGATGCAATGTCACTCACCTTGTTTGTGTATTCAGTATAACTATATGAATTTAAAGTCAAAGTTAGGGGTGAGAAGGTTATGGTTGGTTTGAGTTAAAAGACATATCAATAAAGGTGGTTTGAATTACAATAGTTACATTATATGATTTAAGCTAGAAGATATGTTCGAAGACAATATGAAGATTTATGTTCAGATTATTATAAGAATGAATCAATTGTAATAGTATATCTTGAAAAAATTCATTTACTTGGATATTTGAGATTCGCCATATTAGTATCAGACATGCCAATCGATTGGTGTCTGGGATTCGGCTGTATAGACCCTTTTTATATATTGGTCCAAAATGACTCCCATGTTATACTGATACAGATCTAGCAATACTGACTGTAATCTCGTATGCGTCTCATATTCCTAATAAATCAAATGTATATAAAAAAAATCAATACATATTAGTATTTTTATATTTGGAAACCAAAGGTAGATATAATTTCACATATATAAACATAGACAATTTGTGCATAACAAATCAAACAGCAAAAGTATTTCATGTTCGTAGTCAAGTATCAAAGTAAATATTCATCATGTCGATTTACTTAGAGAACTGCATCGACTGGGGATGAATTAGGATCATTAGGTTGCATCTGAAGCTTTTAACATCCCATTCACTCAAAAAAGGTGTAGACAAGTTATTTATTTTTTCACCCATATATGATATATTCTACCTTATGTCCTGAACGTCATGTCTAACTTCTTCTCGCATGTCTTGAAACTCTTTACATAGATTTTGGATATTTTTAGTAATCCTCTCAAAGTGTGACTGTACCTTCATTTGAAAGTCAATGTCATATTAATGTATATACTGCTAATAAGGTAAGGAATGTGGTATATGTTGATATTAAGGTAAGAATTGTGATATATATAATGCTCATGAGGGGAGCCATGCAATGGTGGAATGAAAATATGTCTCAACGATTGTGCTTCCTACAAATGCATATGGCAAACATAAAAAAATGTACCTAGCCAAACAAACAAATGCATCACAATTATAATTAAAACCATAGTTGTGGAGCTTATACATGACTTATAGGTAGCTCTTCCTGAACGACATTAATGTCTCTATGATGAGTAACAACCTTTAAGAGAACATTATCTCTATATACTCCTTTAGGCTCTTAAATCTCTATCAACTGTCAGACATACTAATGATTTATGGAAAGCATACGAGGCATCTACAGCAAAACACAAACCTATTAAGTATCAAACACTTAAAATTGATATTCAGCATAATGTGTTATTAAAGAATATTAATATTTACTAAGTCTTGAGGAAAAATAGATCACAATTAATGACTTCTTATCAAGATGCTTTCTCTTTATCTTTCGCTTAAGAATTCGTAAAATGTTATTGTTTATCCTTAAAGTAAGGTTATCCTGTGCACTAAGCACATCTTCTTATATCCAATCATATAAAACATTATAAGGTAAAAATAAGTTATTAAAAAAAATATGAAGTAAGTCATAAACAAATATCACGTGTTACTTAAATATAATTAATTTTTAAATACAAACTTGAAATATTACAGGCATTCTAAATAAATTGTACTTTCCTCTAAATGACTTATTAGTTGTTGCTAATTGCAGTGCATTTTTTTTTTTGTATTTAGCATATTACTAATAACCTATATGTCACAAACACTTAAAAGTATGTTTTCACACGATATTTCATCATAGATATTGATTAAATTGATTTAGATAGTCCAATATGTCCAAATTTCACAAATTTGTATGGTTTTTGCCAACTTGATCGAGCAAGAACTTCTCTAATAAAAAGAAGAGTGATAACTATATCGCATCTAAATCAGGAATAGATATCAAGCTTATCGTATACTATGTCTTTGTCGTTAAGAATAATAACCACCTGACCGTTAAAATAATTAGCTTTAAGTTGAATACTTTTAACTGGATTCTCGATAGGAAAATATCTTAAATATAAACTAATGATTAATTCAAACTGCACTTTCAAGAATTGAATGCTCTTATTTCTAATAAAGAATTACATTTCGTCGTTACTACTATTTGCATGGGACTCTTATCATAATATATAATAAATGAGATTATTAGAAAAATATAATTCTTAAATGCCCAAAAAATACTCGAATTATGTTTGCATAAATAAGTTGAGTTGCACCACTATTAACTTCATTTTGATTCGGCCTATATTTGCTAATCGCAATAATGAGGTCGGATCAACATGAAAGTGATCGTCAAAACTAAATTTTAATTGTACGTGACTTTTTATATTTTCTATTTAAATAGCAAAAAAAATTAATTATTACACAAAATAAATTAGTAATAATAATATTGTCCAATCAAATAAAATAAATCATTACTAAATTTTATTAATTGCTCAATAAAAAATTAAAAAAATAAAAATAAAATTAATTTTAACACAAGAAAATATTACAAAAATTTAAAAAAATTAAAAATTTAACTGGGTTCGATTAGATCAGACCAAACTCGAAATCTCAGCCTTAGGCCTGATTCAAAATCAAGTCGGGGTCAGACTCGAATTCGAGTCCTTCTTGGGCTCAATTTCAAGCCTAGTCATTAGCCCGATTTCAAGTCCATGAAGGACTCAATTTTGAGCCCATAATTAGGCTCGAAAATGAGCCCATGCAAACTCTACCAAAATGACAAGTAGCCACGAGGAGGAGAAAGAGGGTGGTGCGGCCGTGTCGGAGAGGAAAAGGGAGGGGGGTAGGGGAAGGAAAAGGAAAAATGGTGGTCCGAAAAAAATTTACAATCTAAACCTAAATTTTTACATATCTAAGTTAAATTATCCAAATATAAATAAAATTTTAACAGTTATAATTATAAAATTAATATAAATAATTATTATAAATAATAAAATCTAACTTCTAATACTAAATTGGAGTTTGAAAAAATTATAATTTTAATTTGTTCAATTTTTTTCTCAATTCTCAATTTTATATTAATATTACATGTACGGGATAATTTTATTCTAAAATTTTAAAATTAATTATGTTGATAAAAAAATAATTATTTATATAAATAATCTAAAAAATAAAACTATTTTAAAAGTTTCCCCCGTACGAAAACATTGTGCGTGGTAAGACAGCTAAAATTTTCTCTACGAGATATTCGGAAAGCCGTATATGAAAAAACATGTAGTAACGGTTTTTTACGGGAAAGGGGGTGCTTTGATTTCTCACTTGCACTGCATAACTGCATTTTCTTCTGCGGTGTTGTCTTTTCAATCAAACTACCACGTAACAAAAAACTCGCAAGTAATTATCTGACACCACCAAAAAACCTTTAAATACTTAAAATTGCAACATTAATAGTGTTTCTGCAACTCTTCAAGCCAGAACAGTCTTATTGATGGCTCAATTTACAGCACAAGGTGGGTTAAAGTTGCTTTTAAATAGTGATCAAGCATCATTTGGTGTGGAACCAAGAGACCCTTTTCACTACAAGCTTGGTACTGGTTTAAGATTAATCCAAGTTCCCAAGAGAAAGCTTACTGGGTCTGTTACCAGAGTTTTGTCTTCTTTGAATAAGAAGAAATCGACCCAGTACAGGGTAGAGGCAGGTCTCAAGGTGGGTGATCAGGGGATTCGGGATAAGAGTGATGAGTATAATATTGAAGACGAGTATGATGAGTTGGCTTGTTTTAGAGGCCTGGTTTTGGATATCTCTTACAGGCAAGCTTGTTTTTATAACTCATTTTATATCTCAACATTTTTATTTTGTTTTGATTCTTTCTTATTATTAATGCACAACTTGATTTTTTTTACAATGGGTTTTTTTTTTTATTTTGATTTTTTGGTTGCTTTTTAGATTTTGCAACTTTTTAAGTCTTCTAGTTGTTGGGGTATTGTTATGGATCGATTTCAACAGGAATTTAGGCTATTCAGTTTTTTGTGCACGGCTGATTGGCTGAGTTTAGTAGAATGATTTCCTAGCAATTATTGAACAAAGAATCAAATTTTAGAGGTAGCTTAGAGGAAGCCTCATTACCAAGAATGGGAGGAACATGATTGCTACTTTGACCCGATTTTATGGAAAATTGATTGTTCATGAAGTGTCGAGTCTTGTGTTTCTGCTAAGACAACGATGAAAAGTTGATTAGTGGATACTATGCCTTTTTCTTTCCTCTCAATTCAGTCAAGTCCCAGTGCTGAAGTCTGTCAACACCGACAAAAAGCACAACCTGTGGTAACTGTGATGAATTTGCAAGTAGAAAGCAATTTGGTTATCTAACGTTCCTCCATTTACACAGTTTCAAGACTTTTTGCAGTCAGCCATGAACATTTCTCGCATACTCAAATTCCTTCCCTGAAACCAATGCGTCAACCTCATCAGATATGTTAATTGAGCATGCATCCTCTCTCCTTTTCACGAACATCCTTTGGCAGCTTGCATTCTTAAATTGTGTACTAAATATTGTTTCATTGAAACACCATGCTAACCGCCAAGAAGATTCAGATACTTGAGTGTTGCCTTGTATTATAACTATAATGCAAGATATGAAGTCTACACCATACTGCTGTATAAGTCAGTTACTTTCCGTTTCTAGTAAATATGTCAATGGATTACTTATAATATCTACTTCATATTCTAAGTGTCATAACTTATACTCAAATGTTATCACTCACAAAGATGAAAAGGAAAGTTGAATTCTCAGCTGGTTTTTGATTTCTCGGTTTGCTTTTATATGGCAATTCACAGAGCTTAAAGTGCCTGAACTAGTTCTACTGTTCCTTTTTTCCCTATCTCTTTCCACCATTTTTTAGAAAGACTTGCATAGTTGTGCTTGTTTGTTGATCTGATAATTAGTTTACTTGCTGCAGGCCAGTCAATGTTGTCTGCTGGAAACGTGCATTTTGTTTGGAGTTCATGGAGAAGGTTGGAATAATGTGGCTCACTTGCTCGTTTAGATGTTTGGATAGCAGTAACTCATGTATAGCTTTTAGGTTTATTGTTTCTGTCGTCTGTTTTATTCCAGCAGTTTCTATTAGACGGGAAAATCCTACATTGAAAAATAGTTGAAACATATCTGGAAGTCAGGGAGCATTTATGGGAAGCATATTGTAGACTGGAGTTGATGAATGGTAGTGTAATTGTGATCAATATGAATGAACATTACTGTTGCTTCTCCTTAGTCATCCAAACATACTTGCTTTTCTATCAAATTCACACACACACACACACACACACAGAGGAACAGTCATTTATATAGTTTGTTTCAATTTTAAACTTCTTGACATTGCTTCTATACAGGCTGATGTTCTGGAATACTATGATCAGACTATAAACTCCCCAAATGGATCCTTCTACATACCAGCCGTTTTAAGGGTATGCAACTAGGGAGCATTCAAAATTCAAAGTTTTGTTTGAATTTGTCCTCGTAATTCTTCCGTGATTGTTCATTCTTTCTTCTGAGTGGTAAACTTTTCATTATCTTTACTTCTATTGCAAGTCACTTGAACTGAACACCATTCTTTCTTCTAGGTTTCCCATCTACTGCAAGTTGTTAAGAGGAGAAGAATCAAATGCAACCTTAGTCGTAAAAATATATTATTTCGGGACAACTACAAATGCCTTTTAGTACCATTTGATCTAGTTGAACTTGCTGATCTAGTTTCAACAATTAGAAGTTTTTGTGCTGGTTTAGGTTATGCAATTATTTGCTAGAATCTTTAGCTGTTACTAACACTCTGGCAGGTTTTTGTCCTATCAAGAAAAAATATTTTCTCTGCTGGGCTCTGTAGATCTTAGAGTTCCAAGAAAATGAGATTCTTGTAGTTATTTTCTCTGATTTCAACGTATATGAATTCTTTTTTTGGTTTGGTGGGGTTTGGGTAGAGTGGGAGGATAAGATCTTGGCACATTAGTTGCAATATTTACCAAATTCCTGTGCCTCAAGGGTACCAAGTTCAAACATAGTTCTTTGTGTGCGGAAAAATATCAACAGACCACTATGTTGACAATATGTAGTCAAGGTTTAAAAAGCTCCTTTTCAGTCTGTAGACCTTGGTTGCCATGCAACGCAAATTCTATTTAAATATACTTACATACACTGTGCTAAATGATGCGAGACCGGTTGGTTCAAGTGATAAGGTCTCTAGAGATTGTATAAGAAGTTTGGGGATCAAATCCAGCTCACTTCTGGGTTGGGGAGGGGCTATGTTTTCAATTCAATTTCTTAACAAGAAAAGATAAAAAAATAATAATAATAACAAAATTTGTCAATATAACAGTGAATTTCCACGTCTTCTAAGTTTATTTCTCTTTTAGTGCTCATGTACTTTGTGTTTCCTTCATAAATAGGTATTGTTGTTCACATGAGAGCTTGACTATTGACCATGTTGTGCCAGCTGCAAGAGGAGGAGAATGGTTGTGGGAAAATCTGGTGTGAAAATTTTGTTCAGATATACATTTAATTGAAATTTGTTAATTTGCTTCCACTGTCATTCGTTATGGATTTGTTTGAACTTAGACATGCCATGGTGCATCATAGTCTTTAATTATGAATTATTCCGAACTTAGACATGTTGCTTCAGAATTAAATGCTTTTCATTTGCTAAACATTTGGTTTTGATTGCAAATGAAGATTATCTGTAAAATGCTGACGGGAGGTTAAGAGATTGGAAGAAATTCACTTTTGAGATATAAAATGGAGAAATCAAACATATCCAAGAATAGAATGATTTTCTTTTTTTTTAGTTGTTGTTTGGAGTTACTAATAATCTGATATAGTATCATTTTGGAGTAATTCCATATGCTTATAGTTTACCTAGGCCTAAGTGTGTGAGAATGTTCACCTCCATTGCCAAAGATTTCACTTCAACTTCCAGCCTGTTTCTATCATGTACATTAATTTAACATCTAGGCAATGCTAAGTTTGATGATTAATCTGCCAAGTCAGTCTAATTCTCAGTGACCTGGTTTCCACTGGTGACTTATATGGGATGCATGAGCGTGGTAAATAGCCATAGAAAATTACAACAGAGTGCTATGTGGAGCGAAATTATCATTTTAAGGATCCCTTGACACACAACAACATCATATTTTTCAAAGATGTCTGTTTTCCTAACGCAGGAAACATGGTATCTCTTGCTGGATAATTATGTATATATTATACGATTGATTTAACCATTATTTATTCTGAATCTTTATTATTCTTGCTGATGTTATTCTTGTAACAGGTTGCAGCATGTGCCAAATGCAACTCAAAGAAAGGTAGGAAAACTCCGGAAGAAGCGAATAT
The DNA here is from genome assembly GCA_032401905.1 of Swietenia macrophylla. NCBI lineage: Eukaryota > Viridiplantae > Streptophyta > Magnoliopsida > Sapindales > Meliaceae > Swietenia > Swietenia macrophylla. Next base: position 7,011,718 of record CP135571.1, read on the forward strand.
GTAGCTCATTAAGGTTCCCAAGGTATTAATTAGATATCTTTAACATATTGCTCTTCTGAGGGAGCTTAACTTTCAAAGAATTTTCTTTGCTCAAAATCATTTCATTTTTGGATTTCTTATTGCTTTTGCTGTCAAATCCCCAATATCGGAAAAATGATCTATGCTGTAGTCTTTCCAGCCATGGATGAACATTAAAACAATTTCTGGAAATGATTGCTGATAATAAAAAAAATTTACCATCCACTTCTTGTAGTCTGCACTAGGGGGAAATAACCATTCTGAGAAAAATGGTTTATGCCCCTTGATCTTGCAGGCACCAAAAGACTATGATATACTTGCCATACCCTTAACAAGTGCAGCAATAAGAATGCTGAGGGTAAGAAAGGGAACTCCAGAAGAATGGCGTCAATATCTACCAAAACCTTCCTCAGATTTATGACATCCATCAATTGAACCGTTGTACATACTGTTCTGCTTTCGTACATACTATGCTTAGTCCTGGTGCTCAGGTCTTCTGAAAGCCCTCAAAAATCCATGTCTCTCGTGATCTATGTATTTATGTTAATTTTATTCCCTCCAGTTCACAAACCGGATAAATTCACTTGTAGTTAATGCTTAATTTGAAATAAAATGGCAGATACTTGTCTAGTCTCATTTGTCATCCTTGGTGTGGACTTCTTGATGCTTCTTGCATAACCCAGGCACTCCCAACTTTCTGACTTATACAGAGCTTGAATGACGACTATTTGAATGTTGCATTTCTTATTTACTCTTGCTAGAAACAGGCATTTCTGATGAGAGAATCCATCCATTCTAAACATAAGAATGGTAACACGGATCTTTTACCTTATTTGAATGTGATTGCTCTCATGGTTGATCAGAGTAATGCCATGAGCTCTTGCAAGTTGCAATAGAGAACCGTCTGAAATCGTTGTTGATACGTTCATCTAATTTGATCTGTTAATGATGGAAGCATGTCATTTTGTTTACTGATTGTGCTTTCCTAGTGAGTGTGTCACTGAACTTTCCATCATTTTGGACCTCACAGGAACAGGACTGATCTGCTGAATATTTTTATGCATTGTTTCCACAGCACCATACATCTAAGGCCTTAAAATCCTGTGTTACCATTCTCTGCTGCATAGCTGCTACCGGAATTAGCTTTGAAATCATAAACTAGAATATTTTGTAAACAGTCACTTTGCAACTCATATCTACCAATCTCTACTCACCTCTACTTAGCATTTAATGAGTCTGTTCTACAGTAATTTTATATTAAAATGCACGAAACTTCAATTTCAAACATAATTCTTAATTAGATGAATTGTCTATATTGATCGTGTCTTGTCCAACTACTCATTAAATTCATAACGTGCAAAGTGATTTCGCTTCGATATGCTGTTTCTCCGCCAAGTCTCCTAAAATATTAGGCATATTAAGAAGAATAATAAGCTACAAATATTCTGCTTTTTGGGGGGAGGAGGCTAGATAGATGTTGTGTTGTGATGTTTGTGGACTTTTGTTTCAAAAAATAGCTGGAAAGAATCGTATCCATGGGCACGTTTTTCCTCCTTCCTACAATTATTATTCATATTCTCTCACACTCGTCTGTCATCTCTAACAAAATTGCTTTTCAGTGTGTCCTTATTTCTAGATTGAGAGTAGAAGCTGGTCTAATTCTGTCCCCTGCTGACCCCTCCATTCCTTTGACAGAAAATGAACTACTCACCACTCATATTTTAATCAAAACTTCAGAAATTTGAGAGTGATCTTGAAAACTTCACAGTAAAGAGCTACTCAGTTCTAACTTTACCCAAGTAAAAATACCTATAATTTAAGAATGATCTTGAAAACATTTTGCTGTGATACCATCAAGAAGTTTGGCAGAACATGATGATGATGATGCTGAAGGACATTATTTTTCAGATCATTGGAAAATTACCCAAGTCAGGTCCTATCCAAGAATCAACAACTGTCCATAACATATAAATATTCATTTAATATGTTATAACATGTAACAGAGGCCCTGTAATTTTGTACTGTATTGTCACTTAGTACACAGCCCAAGAGTCAAAGTATGTCAGAATCAGACACCCATTCCAAAAAATCCTCTCCTTTTCTTTTTCAACTTTTCTTTTGTTTTAAATATTCTATTTATTAGTTGTTTTATGTTCTTCTTGTTCTTGGGACAAAAAAAAAACAATTTTGCATGTTATATATTATTCCTATGTATATAATGATGGATACAAACTGATGGTATCGTCAATCAACTCGTGATATATTTAGCAAGAAGCAAAATAACGATTAAATTCATCAAATTGAGCATTAACGACAACAAGGACTACAAACAATTAAAGTTGACCGGCTCAATTCTTGCATTGCATTGCATTGCTTTGCTTTGCTTAGACAAATAATTCAAACCCATTTCAATAAAAATGAAACTGCAAAGGGAGATGGAACATTTCATCTGAAGAATCTAGCAGAGAAGCAGCAGCAGCTAAGACTATGCGGAGAGATAGTAGAGTGATAATAACACTTGGGTACTTTTGGCTTTACCAACTTCGCCCCAATCCAAAGGCTCTTTTTTTTTTTTTATCTTTTTTCACAGAGAGCAAAAGAATTCAGAGAAGAGCTCTGAGAAAGAGACAGAGAGAAGACATGGCCTGAGATTTTTGTCGCCACCAATAACTTTTCCACATCTTCACTCAAAACTCTCTCCCGCCCTTTTTACTCCTTTTCGAACTTCATTTCTTTTTCTTTCTTCTAATATTTTTGCCTCTCTCTCTCTCTCTCTCTCTCTCTCTCTCTCTCTCTCTGTAGGTATGTGTATGGTTCTGATAAATCACGCATGCAAAATCAATGTACAAAATATAATCACTTAATGTCTAAAATTGTAATTAACATTTTTTGTTTCTTAATATTCCACCCCGCAACGAAGCGAACGGTGGTGGGTGCACTTGCTTAGCAAGCGACTACTTTGGCGGGCGATAGCTTAGACTCAGAGAGCGAAACTTTGGACAGCAATAGACCGCAGCCAAGGCAACCGACGACAAGTGACAGGCAACAAATTCAGCTCCAAAATATATAAACCTAAAATCTAAATTTCTAAAAATCCTAATTCATATGCAAAATTGGAAAAGTCTCTAACCCGAATTCAAATAAGATCAACATACAAACTGTAATTACTTTATATCTAAATTTCTGTTTCATAATTTTCATTTCTTAGTATTCAATCCCCTAAATTCTACCCACCCAACATGGTGGCCGCAATTGCTTATCAAGCGACAACTTTGGCGGGCGATGACTTAGATGGCGTAAAGTCGGAAAGTAATGGATGACCGCAAAGGCGACATGTGGAGATCAACACACTGGAGAGTAATGGCTTGGCGGGCGACAACCACTGCTACAAGTGGGCCGGGAATCGTCATTCTCGTTTTGGTGAGGACGTCCCCTCCTGGCCCATCCCTGTAAAATATTCTACTAGGTCCCCAAGGAAATTGATTGTTTGCTGGCTTTCGTTTAATCAAATTAAATAATTTAAAAAATATATATAAATATTTAATAATAAATTAACATATCAATAAATTATCATATTCATAAATTAACATACCCACATAAATTATTAATTTTAATTTATTAATTTATCAATAAGTTATAATTTTAATTCTCAATAAAATGTGAAAAAATAAAATTAAAGAGATTAAAGTAAATAAAATACTTGGTATTAATTTTAAATATATATATATATATATTGTTTGTGGATAAAAAATAAAATAAAATTTTAGTATTCCTTGTTAATATACTAAAAAATGAAGTTGATAAATATAATTAGTTATTTTAATTTTATATTAATTATTATTATTATTGTAATAAATATTTATTTAATTGCTAAGAATTTAATTTATTTATTGAAATGCACATTTATATTAAATTTTTTAATTTTAAAAATATTTTCAAATAAAAAGGTGGGGGGGTGAAGAATTCCGTTTTCTCATTTGGGGATAAAATCGTTCTTGATCTGAAATCCTCTTCCTCACTTAGTTTTTGTCATTGAGGGACAAAATCGTCCCCCAGTTGTCTCTGAATAGATTGTTGGGCTCTGTCCTCACATAAAATTTTGTCATCCCCCCCAAATAGAAGAAAATAGGCTTGTGGGAGTTGGTTAGATTTGGACGGTCTGAAGGCCGGACGGATTGCTAAGCTTAGGCTTGAATGAAAATTAAAAATTGAATTTTAAAGAAATTAAGGTTAGGTTTATAAATTTACAATTTTGTCCTAACGTAACAATCTAACATATAAGGTCGAATGTTTTTGTACTCGGAAAGGTGTATTTGATTTGCCACACACACACACACACACACGTGCACACACAGTCACATGCGCGCGTGTAACTTTATTGTTAATTACTGGTTCATGGATAAGATGTAGTAACAGTAACCGTGTAAGATGGGTCTTTTGTAGTTCAAGAGAAGCAAACAAACAAGAGTAGTAAACAATATTTGATATGTAAGACAAAGAAAGGAAGAAAAATAAAAATTCAAAAAAAAAAAAAGATTTAAAAAAAAAGTGCGGTATAATTTTTCTTTCCTTCTTTCTCTTAGTTTTGATTATTTATTATTGCCTTGATTGTTTCCTCTAGCTTTATCTGCCGACAGAAAACGAGGCCATAAAGGGCCCCAACAACTCAAGACTGATACCTTAGCCAATATCCAAGACTTGAGAGCATTTTCTCTTCTGTTTTCCTTCTCTTTTTTTTTTTTTAATCTCTCTTTCTCTCCTCCTAGCCATGGATTTCTGCCGGGATGTGTCTGTTCCCGGTGATCAGTACCAGCAAGAGCAAGCTCTTCCCACTAGTCCTTGCTCCAAGCTTGGTGCTTTAACCTCTAATCCTCTTGATGACCTTTTCCCTGCTCATAACACGGTTTGTTCTGTCTCTTACTTTCTCTTTTCTGAGGGTTTAGCTGAGCTGAGTTGTGTTTTTCTTCTCGTGAGTTCTCTTGTATTCGATTCTTATTCTCTTGCTTGGTTGTTTCCCTCTCGGGGGTTTTCTGAAAAGGGATGAATTTTTTTCTCTAAAGTTTAGCTTGGTTAGCACTGATTCTTTGTTTTCTTTGACTGTTAAAAATTTGCAGGAAGTTGATGTTAGCTTGGAATGGCTTTCCATATTTGTAGAGGACTGTTTATCAAGTACAGGAATTTGCCTCCCAGCAGCTGAAGTGCCAAAGAAAAATGTTGAAACTGGAAACGCAACAACAGTGGCAGCACCAAAATCCCCAAAACCCTTGCAGAATAAACCCCAACAGACAGCCCCACCTTCCCTGGAAAAATTTGTAGTCCCAGGCAAGGCAAGAAGCAAGAGAAAAAGAGCCACTAGTACCAGGACTAATACTGATAATCATTCATTAAGCAGTTGGACTCACAACATAAGCCCAGAAAACCAACTCTTTCAGTTACCCAGCTCTGACCCTCCTTTGCTTCAACAGGCCTACTGGCTTGCCGACAGTGAACTCATTTTGCCCATAAAAGAAGACAACACCCACAACACCAACACCATCACCAGCATCAACAGTAAAATAAAAGAAAATGATGAAGAAAATCAGGAAACAAATGAAGATAATCAGGAAGAAGTAGAGGAACTAGAGAAGAAAGTGATGGAGGGAAAGGAAGTTGGGCAGCAGCAGCAGCAGCCAAGGAGGTGCACCCATTGTCTAGCACAGAGAACCCCACAGTGGCGGGCTGGACCATTGGGTCCCAAAACACTTTGCAATGCATGTGGGGTGAGGTATAAGTCAGGGAGATTACTGCCAGAATACAGGCCAGCAAAGAGTCCAACTTTTGTTAGCTATCTTCATTCCAATTCTCACAAGAAAGTTATGGAGATGAGAATGGCTTTGATGCCTTCAGTTCCGAAGTGAAAGTTGCCATTTTTCGATGTAAAGATTAGGATTTAGTATTTTAGTTTAGATGGAAAATATATGCAGAAATCTTCAACCATTAGCAGTTGGTGTAGCAGTAGTAGTAATATGGGATTCTCCTGCAATTTAATTTCATGGCGTTTGCTTCTTTCATTGTGTCTGTCCGGAAGCATTTCCTATATTTTTCATTTTTCTCATAGAAATGGATTATCAAGGTTAAGTAATAAGCTTTGTCACCCTCGAGGACGAAAGTTTCTGCCTTGGATTTTCTCGGGAAAATAATATTAACAGTATGTCATTAAATTATAAAACATATAAAGCAAGGGAGTGAAAAGGACATGATTTAGAATGACGTGGCCCTTGTTTTACTTTTACAGAATATTTTGACCCAAACGTCAAGAAAGAATCCAATATTACTATGAAAAGGATTAGCAGATAAAATATCTTAGCACAAGAAATTAATGACAAAATTGAACCATTTGGCCGTATGTGAATATATATATATATATAAATATATATACGAGATGAGTTGATAGAATCCACGCAGCCAGGCAGCCAGGCGGGAAAGCATGCACGTGACCAATGGATTCTCCTGAAAATGGGTTACCTTTTGAACTGAACAGATTCTTGTCCTTTCTTTCTTTCTTCTTCTGCAACAACGACATATTTTCTCTTCACTCTTCCCGTTCACCCCCTTTTTTAGAGATGAAGCTCCGGTACATGTACGGTATCGTTATAGCATACAGTTGAAATTAAAAACAAAGAGCATTGAATTCCAACGATTAAAATTATTTACAGCAATTGGAAACTTAGAAAAAATTGTACAAGACAAAAGCATTTGGTTACGTGCAAGCACAAGTTATGAACCAAATCCTTAGACTTTACGAATAATTTAGAGTGAAAATGCGAAAAGATGTGATTACCCAATCTGACAGAAAGCCCATGCAGTAATTCAAAGCAACATTTCTTGCAAGAGCACGCCATGCCATAGATTAGGTCTTTAATTTCTTTGACAATTTACGCATATTCACTAGGTTAGGTTACGTTAGGTTTTCATGTGACATATTATCTATTTATTTACTTTAAAAATTATTTATATCTCTTTTCCAATTTCATAATAATAATAATAATAATAATAATAATTTAACAGTTAAATTAAGTAATACTCAGAAAGATAACGCCTTTTGAAAAGATGGTGAGCTTTATTTTTCGCATGCAAGAATAAAACATTAGAATATATTATTTTTATGGGTTGATGACAGCAGGAAGGCAGAAGCACATCTTATCTTTCCTTTTTTCCCCCCCTAAGAAAATATTTCAACTCCCCAACTTTTCAAATTTGAATCACATACCATAGCAATATAAAATCATACATACATACATACATACATACACACACACATATGTCATCTAATTGTAGGTGGTTGGTGGGTGGTTATGTGTCATACAACTCTTTAATACATAGTATATGCCTTTATTTATGGGTCCCTTTATTTATTTCCTATTTTTGACAACAACACCTACATCCCTATTTAATATTCATTCATTTAAGTAAATATACTTGTACGTCTATTTGTATACATGTGCGCGCGAGTATATATTTATTTACAAAAAAAATTTTACAGCAAGCAAATGTTGTGTTTTGACCAGGGATGACTACAAATCAAGTTTAGAAATGATACATCCAAATTCGTATCCATATTCGTTGCAAAAATTCAATACCATATTTATATTAAATTTATAAAAAATTTGATATTTTATTATTAAATTTATTTAAATAAATGTTTAACATTTTCACATTTGTGTGGATATTTGTGAGTTTTTAGCTTTTTTTTTTTTTTAAATCTCTTCAACTATACCAAATTATATATTTTTATAAAATATTAAATTTAAACTTATAACGTATGTAATTAAATCAATAAATTTTAATATTAATTCAAAATAAAATATATTACTTATATAAAATATCAAATATATCAACATAATATAAAATTAATAACAGCAATTTTATAAAAAAGTAAATTATTATTGTACAAATTTACATATAAAATATCATAAATTTAAAATAAAATTCTATAATATAATAAGTATCTATCTAACCATAATATATGTCAATATGTTACAAAATTACTACATAATAGGTAAGAAAAAATATAGGTTTGTAACTATAACATCAAAATGGTGTTTTGGTGTAATACTAATATCAAAATGATGTAATTTTAGTGCTTTCACCAAAAAAATTTAAGACATTGAATATTTGCAGAGTAGCTATAATAGATACCTATAAATATTTATTTGCATCCATATTTATATCAAATTTGTTATGAATTTTTATTTTTTATTATTTTAAATCTGTCTCAAACTCGATGAAAGGTATATTAAACCCATCTTATTAAAATTAGGAACTAGTGAGTTGACAAATTTATAGGTAAAATTATCTTTCCTATATTTGACTAGATTAGTTAAATATACTATTGTCTCATATAGATAGGTCATAGTTGAAGACCTGAGCCTTGATTTGCAAAATGAAGTCATGTATTTTTATTTGAGCATCTCATTAGTCATTGTGTTAATTAAAATAATACTTTTGTTGTACAACACCATCGTTTACTATTACACGCTCATTTGTGTAATAATCGTTATATAAGTTAAGTAGATATTATTCTTATTAAGCAGATATTATCTATATATTGTCACTAAGTAGATATCTATTTAAAATTATACTTTGTTTGTGTAATCAATCGATATATAAGTTAAATAGATATTATCGCTCAATTACATATCATTTGTGTAGTAATCAAATGTTATATAAATTAAGTAGATATTATCTATTTGAAACTACACAATCCATCACATATTTTTATTGAGTTTTGTAATTCGAAATACTTTTAACTTACTTAAAGAACTCCTAATTTTTGGAGTATCTAAACATGTGAGTCATTAAAAAGAAGGAGATAAGAGAAGTGATTTGATAAAATTACGTCAAAATGAGAGTTATTTCTAATATTAAATGTAATAATTAAAGAAAAATAAATAAATAAATAAAAGTAATATGATAATATCTATGAAAATATTAACTTTTATGTAACATCAAAATAAATGATGTACTTTGTCTCCGTAAAAATAAAAATAAAAAAAAGGAAACCTTTACATACGTACATACGTACATATAGGTTACGGTTTGCCGACAAATTCGGCGTCATTATAGGTTATCAAAATGAAAATATTTTCTATCTGAAATAAAAATAAATTAGTTGAAAATGGTAGTCGTTGATGTTATGGGACACAAAATTAAACAAGCTTCACCACAATTGCAAGCAGTGGGGCTATACTGTACTGTGTATGCACACACGTGTCTCAATGATTAGCTCATTTATTGGTTTTTTTTTAAAAAAAATTTATCAATTAATTTTATACTATTAAATTTTGGCTTCCAAATTATTAAAATCTTTCATTGTAATTTATAAGTTTTTGTGGTGATTTTAACATTTTTGAATTTAATACATAAATTAAAAATATATGATTAATTTAGAAAGAAAAAAAAATTGGGAAGTTGTGTAATATATATAATAGCCTTCAATTTGAAGTTGCCGCTAAATGGAATTGAAATGTTGAAATTTGAGGGTGGATAGTCTAATCCAAGATTACATCATAAAGTAGGATTATGCATTGATAAGAGTAGGAATAAGAATAACAAGAGAAATTGCTTCTTGGTTTAAGTTAGATTATTATGGGATATCATATTATAGTCAAATCCAACAATATTTTTAAAATTTTTAAAATTTAATCCAAAATAAAAGCAAAAAAAAAGGAGCAAAACCCAAGTGGGATTCCCTCAAATGTCTCTTTCAAATTTGAAAAAAAAAACAAAAATTAAAAAAAGAGTTTCCTTATTTTTGTATAAATAAATTATTTGTTAAATGCATACATACTTTTACTTTATAGTTAATAATTAGTTATCATTTGTTGTTAATATTTTAGTTGTTTGTGTTACCAATCACGCCTCCAAAATTCAGTTTCGTAAATTAAAATTTAATGGATAAATTGAGGTAGAATAAGAAAATTGGAGATATTTCAGCAGAGTTTCCGCTGTATATAGGTAATACTAACTAAACCTGCAAGTACAAAACTCTACAACATTCCCAATAATTTCATAAAATTCCAATCACTGCCACAAAATATCAATTACATCAAAATTTAAGATATTTATTCATTAAATAACAACCATTATCTTACAAAGTTCTGACAATATAATATGCATAGTTAATCATTAATTCTAAATATATCAAGCAAAAAGACATCATCAGCTATATGTCACCTATTTTCATTTGTTATCCTTGAACCTGAAAAGTAAGAGGGTGAGTTAAAACCTAGTAGGTATTTACACATATAACTGAGATTTATAAATTAAGGTTATGATAAATATACTTCCAATTAATTACGTCACAAATAACTGTAAATGAGTATAAAAACTGATCATTCAACAATAACATATTTTAGTTATCATTATGTGTCATGCATAGTTTTGGAGCACTATTGTCAGAGACTGTTGTTCAGGAAACGTGTGGCCTGCATACTTTAGGGACTCTATACCCAGGGACCATCGCCTATAATTTTAATTTTACGAGTTTTCACTGTGGGATTGAAATCAGTCCATAGTTATCGATACTAACAAAAATACTATACACTATTTCACAACTTAACAATACACAGTAATAACAAAACAATTTATGCATACTACTCACAATAGCATGAATATTGGAAACATGATTCAATAATAATCATATTTCTAAAATTATAAAAGAATTTGTATAAAATAAGATAATACTATATGCACATTTTTGAAAAATAATTTTTTTTTAAAATTTAAATAATACTTTATTTTTCAGTTTTTAAAATACTGAAATACTTAATTATACGTGAAATATCCACCTGATCAAGTCAGGGTGTGCACTTGCTAAAACTTTAAAAATCCTCCTTCTTTTTGCTATCATTACATAGTAACATTTTACAATAATCGACGTAATTTACTAAAATGAACTACTAAATTGTATTGTTTATAATAAAATATAAATAAGGTTTCAGTCTAAAGTTCAGCTAAAATCTGATTCAAAAATTCTAAAATTTTGTTTCTAAAATAAAAATATTATTAATAAAAAATTATAAAAAAATTCCTATAATATAAATAATTACAAAAATATTTCAAAAATATTTACACTATGACCCAAAATTCTTAAAAATTATTATTTTATCTTAATATTTTTAAAAATTTTTATTTTAACCTCAAAACTAATAAAATTTCTAATGTCATCCCAAAATTATTGTAATTTATATCTCTACTCCCACTCAAAATTCTACAAAATTTTACCTAATTTTTAATAATTTTTTAAAAAAATTTCGATTAAACTATTTTATTACACTTAAAATCAGTACATCTAGTGTTTAAGAAGTAAAAATAGTAATAATTTTAATTATAAATTATATTAACATAATCTATTTATTACCCTCAATTTCTAATAATTTTTACACTAAATAAATAAATATTTTTTCCAAAATAAAAAAAATAAAAATATCCTTTTGACTCTTTACCTTTCTTCCTTAATTTTTCTTCTTCTTCTTCTGCTTTGTCTCATCTTCCCTTCGTCTCGTCTCTTTTCTTTTCTCTCTTTTCCTCTCTCTTTCTTTCCCTCTTTTCTTTTCTTTCTCCTGCTCGGACCTTCTATTGCATTCTTAAATTTCACACACACACACACACACATTAACGGGTCAAGGAAATAAAAACATAAAGTGAGCCCAAATTTCTTTTTCCTCTTTAAGCCTAGATGTCCCAAGTAAACTCCCTGTATAAATGATGATGTATAAATTGAGGTTATGTAATAGTATAAATTGAATGAAAATATAAAATAAATGCAATAAATTTAAAATTTGTTGATTTTGTATTTTCATACAATTAATACCATTGTGTCGTGTTATCTTGTATAAAATAATATATGCGCAAATTTAATATCATATTTGACAAAAGAAAAATAACATATCATAATATTCATCCATTCATTCAATTTATTTGAGTTATGTACACGTTTACATTAAAATTAATCAATTGTGAAAAAAATTGTTATGAAGAAAGATAAAAATAAATAAAACATGTGACATATTCAATATGATATTGATTACTAAATACCAGTTTGATTTAATTTTAAAATCAAACAGTTCAGTCCCATGAACAATCCAGGGTGTAAAATACAGCAGTATTCTTTTTGCTGCTACTATCTTGTTACATGGTTGGAAGCACAATCTACAGGAACAAGAAGAGGGTGGCATGAACAAAAACATTCATTCTTCTCTTAACAATGTCATTCAAATCTCACACTACTTCTTTCTTTTCTCTAATTTTCAGGGAAAATTTGAAGGAAACTTAGCTCCATCTACTCTTTCTTCCCGCCAAAATACATGCACTCAAAGTCAAGAAACCAAATGACTAAAATTCAGAAAGTTTCTACAAATTAAGCATACATATATTGGAGCCATAACTCACTAGAGTCACAAATTTGAGCATCACTCAATCATCGATTGCTGATGAAACAGAAGCCAGAGAGAAGCATTCATTCCTTTTTTTTTTTTTTTTTTCCTGATGTAAAGAGGACAATTCAGCAATCAAAGCAACTCTGGATGAGTAGACAAAGTAAAATGCATACTAGAAGTTTTAATATCTGGACAGATAATATGGAATAGAATCATCTACGTTAGTAAACATTCTACTTGTCTGCCATTGGGCGAAGAAACAAGAACACTGCAAAAAATCATATGCAAGAACATCCCAAAAGATGGATTAATTTGATCATAGCATCAGAAAACCATCATGGCCAACCCAAAAACGAATAATTAGGAACTGGGAAGATGCGAGAAGTTGAAAAATCAAGTGAAATTTTATTGAAAAATTAATAGAAATAAATGTAAAACATGAAGCTCTGAGGCAAAGAAACTATCAAAAACAGTACAACAGAGGTATGAACCAAAATAAATTTACAGGAGCATGAAAGTTAATAACATAATAATTGCCAAACCCATGAGCGAGGGGCTTGAAGAAGAAGAACTACCACCACTAGCGTAAGCATATTTAGGAGATAATTGGATAATGAAATTACATTGCCCTTGTGATATGTTCTGTGTAGTAACCATGCCCAAACCTTGAAAACCACAGGCCAAGTCATCCTGATTCTTTATTTGGTAGTACATATTAAATGCATAGGAAGCATTCCCATTAGCATCCAAATTATTACAAGAAGAGCCATATCCAAGTGATGTACAATCTCCATTGGCGCATGCATAACCTATGTTATCTGCAAGTTTGCTCACATCCTTGGCATTCGGATTAAACATACACCATTTGTTGGGGAGATATTTAACATCCTTTGCGCCAACAAGGATTTTGTTTTGACCCTGTCCGCTGAGATCCATTGTGAACTTAGGCTGCCCATCATACCCAAAGATTCCCCAGTGACGCTCAAAATTTCCAGGATCTATACTCTTTGCATCCTCATCAAGTAAGCCAAATAAGTAAACCTCAATATATCCAGGCCGCAGTGGGGTGCCTTTATTGCCTGCAAGTCTTGGTAAAAGCCCACTATAGAATCTAAAAGCATTACCAACATTGGCATTCTTGTCTCCGTCTGTAGGCCAGCCCACCTCTCCTACCAAAATGGACATGTCACCGTGCCCAACAGCTTTCAGAGCAGAAACTAAAGTATCAAAGTTTGCATCAAAAACATTTGTGTACTGAATCCCACTTCCACTATCAACAATGGGAGTAGCCCCATCAAAGAAGGCATAGTTAAAAGGGAAGTCATCATTTCCATAAAGACTTAGGAAAGGATAAATGTTTACAGTGAAAGGCGCATTGTTCTTAGCCAGAAACTCAACAATCTGGGTCATTTGGCCAATGATATCTGTACGGAATCTTCCAAAAGATGGATAAGGATTGTTGTCTGGGGAAAAATAGACATCGGCATTCAAGGGGACAGTGGCCTTCACGGAGTCTCCAACCCCAGCATCATTGAGAGCATTTTGAATGTTCTGAAGTGCTGGGAAGGTGGTGTTTATGTATGAGCCATTGTAGGATTTAAGGAAAGGCTCATTCCCAACGGAAACGTACCTGCACCAAGATGGAAAAAGATTAAAAGAAAAAATCAAATTGAGATTATGCACTTAATTGCAGAGTAACAAATCCCAAAAGCCTACCAACAATAAAGTTCAAAAATTGACTAATCATAACAAAAGAAAATCATAAATTGTTTGATAAATGGAAATTTCTCAACCAAGTGTACTGAAAATAAGAACAACTGTTGCAACTGTGATAATACTTGAGCACATTCCTGATTTTTACAAGTAAATCAGAAGTGCGAACACACTAAAAGTATTGCTACCTTCAAGTAATTAGCATTTTCCCTGACAATCCTGGAATCTTTCTCCATTCGCCATTCACAAGAAAGGTTTACCCAAACGATAAAAAGTTCCTAACTGGATTCTTCAGCATATTTTTTTGTGACTCCACTATGAATAAGAATCAGATTCTTCAATTAACACACAACAAAAATAGAATTTAGTAGATAAGCCTCCTTTTTATTTTTACAGTAAATCCAAAATTTGGTAGTTTATGGATTACAAAATACACAAAACTGCATAACCATTCCAATCCATTACCAATTCTCCATTCAAAAAGTATAAAAACACAATGATTGAGGTCCAGTAAATCAGTCCAATAAACTAATTGCAAGTGAAAAATCTCAATCAAGATTTCTAAGAGAAGGACCTAAGTAAAAGAAAGATAGGTTGAGTTATAAAAATCTTAACATTGTTGCTCCCTTTAAATTATGCCTCTGGCCAGCAAGCTGGCTTGGTACAAAGTGTTAAACCATTCATTAAAAATCTTCCACAATATCTGGCTGAATTTTATCATTCTTTTTCCAAAAAGTTATGCATGAGTTAGATCCTTTCCCAACTGACATTATCAGCAGTCAGCTTTTGGAGTGATCAATATTTCCACTCCATTTGAAAAAGAAACTAAAAGTTGGTACAATTCCTTTTCTGTTTTTTAAAAGTTATCAAATGTGGTAGGATTTAATAGCAAGCTGAATTGCTAGCTATTCATTAGATGCACACCAGATCAACAATTAATTTTACCAATAAACAAATATTAACTGCCATCTAATATCAAATACAAAAATTAAGTCAACTCCAACTTGCTTACCAAAAAATTATACACATTAATTATGCTGTTAACGAGTCACACATAAGTGAAGTCTTAGCCGTCCATGATTTTGTTAATGACTGTGATGTGGAAAGCAGTGGAATTTCAGAAGGGGCAAACAAGGAGAGAAAGAACCCAATCCAGATAATGTTACTTCTTTTCAAGCAATAACGCAATAGAATCGTCTGAATTTCAGACGCAACATGAGATTCATCATCTTATCAAAGTGTTGTCTAAAAAGGAAACGACTAATGCAATACCTACCAATAACAATTGAAACCAAAAAAATCTTCTTGTTAATTTGGAACAAAAGCAAAACTTTGAACAAAGGAAAGGTATCTTACTTGATGTCCACCCTATAATCGATAGGTTCCAAGAGTAAGGCATTGGAGAATCATTCAAGAACATAAATGAATTTTCAGCCGCATCAATACATCAACAATCCCATGTTTCAAATCAAAGACACTGAATCATCACCGTTTTCATTAGATATACAATACTAATGCATCATCAGCTCAGACAAGTTCTAGTACCAAGAAAGACCAACACAAAAATTCCAGCAATAACATTAAGAACAAACAAAACTCCAAGTTGTTCATTCAACAGAAAATTATTCCAAATTTAACTGTAGCTACATGAGGTTGCAACACAGAGATTAAAAGGCAAACACAAAATATAGCAAAAAGAAGAACTAAAATTACACAACCGCAGATCATAAAAACGAAAATTGACTTACTTGATATTAACACCGCCATTGAAATTGTATCGGGTGACATTCCTCTTAACCCACTCTTTAGCTCTGTCATAACTAGTCATGGCCTCAATTTCTTTATTAGGAATGGCAACCATGACTTCAATCCCAGAACCAGCAAGAGCAGACATGGTCCGTTGATCTGCATCAAAAAGCTTCACTTTTGATATCCCATTGTCTTTTAACAATTGCACCACCGTTTTCGGCGGAAGTGGGTGTGTAGCCTGAGTCCCCCAGTTTATGCCAAGACCGTAAACACAAGATCCCATTAAACCAAAAAGTAATAACGATTTGAGAAACCAAGAACAACCCATCATTCGTGATAGTTTCCCGGGTAAAATGCGATATTTTCTGGAGAAAGTAAGTAGTTTCTCTGTGATTTTCTGGTAAAAAGTAATATTAAACAGAAGAAAACGAAAAGTTTTAATAAAGGAGAGGGAAAAGGCAACGGTATTCGCAGCTTTTTAAGAGAAATCAGCCAAAATCAAGAAATCACGAAACAGAGCAAGGGAAAATAAAAATTAGAATCGATTAACATATGAAAGCCAAAAGTAAGAATATTCAGTTGTATATTTCGGCAAGTATGAACTTCAGTTTCAATACGTAACAAAGAATTGGAACGAGAAAATCTCGACCGAGAAAGGAATTATCTAATAAATGAAGGTTCAATTTTAAGAAATATAGAAACGGAAACAGGGCAACCCAACAACGACTAGTGAGCTCCAAAAATGGAAAATATTTTAACTTTATTGTTTCGCAATGGAAATTTCTGAAACAAAATCAGTATCGATCAAATTCAGAAGAAGGGGTTCCAATCAAGGATCAAAAATATGAAGTTAACAGCGTCTACACGATTGGGAAGAAGGTGAAAATTATGAATGGAGGATTTGAGAGAAACCTAGAGAAGGGAAAGAGGATTTTTTAGTTTTTCAAAAAGCTCGTTGATTCAGTGTGAAGGGACGAAGATTTTAACAGGAAGGAAGAGAAAGGAGAAGAATCTGTCCAATGAATAATATGACAAAACAGAGGATAAAAAAAGATTTGGTGGAAGAAAGGGAGAGATTTCTGCCACGGAAGTTGTCAAAAAGGAACAGAGGAAGTCTTAACGGCTAAATTTTGAAATTGATTTCTAGAGAAATATAATAATGCAAAATAACGCGTACTTATTATTAATTTAATTTAATAGAAGAACATTAATTAATTAATTAATTATTAATAATTAAATTTTATTTATCGTTTATATTATTGCTATTATTACGAAAAAATAATTTTTAATATTTTTTAATTAAGGGTCTATTAATATAAATATATCTTAATTTACTTATTAATTATTAAATAAAAAACTTTTATCAACCAAGTCAAAATTATAATTCATAAATATATAAAAGAAATATACAATTATTGTTGACTATAATATTATAAAATTTGTTATTTTATTTTTTATTTAGAAGGATTTATTTTTAAATATTAATTAATTTTAATTTTATTTTGAAATTAAGTTTTATTCACTTTAAAATATAAAATATTACAAAGCAGATCTCAAATTAGATAACGCATTATTATACTGAGTGATGACGTGGCCCACTTGTGAGATGCCAAGTTGCTTATGCGCAACGGTCGATGTTGAATCTGTAAAGGCCGTTCTATTTTGAATATTAATTAGGTTAGGCGCAACGTATTTCAAAATATGACATATTAGTCCACTATTTTAAACATAAAAATTGCATTAAATGGTTGTGGGGAAAACATTATTGAAAATATTTTATTTTAAATTTTAAAAAGGAAAATACAGCACTTAAACAATAAGGACTATTTTCCTTAAATTATTTTATGAAATTTCAAATGAATTGACTTATTCGAAAAAAAAATAATTTTTTAAAAAAAAAAATTTATCTCATGTATCTAGTAATATTGCATGGTGAAGTTTTACAAAAATTTTAAATTATTTTTATCATAAATAATATGCTTTCTAGATGACCTGATTCAATAAGAAAATCAAAATACATTGGAAATTGCCATTCTATTCAATCATATGTGATTGAATAAATCTCCGGACTTGTTCTCCTTCACCTACTTTGGAAACTTGTTATATATGTTTCTTTTTTTTGTATTTAAAGGAAACAACAGGGGTTTAATTGTTATTTGGTGTAATAATTTTAATTTTCGCTCGTCGAGTTACTTTTGGGGGCAGGTGGTCGGTCACCGACACACCACTTATTGGGATTTGAGAACAAGGGAAAGTAATAAACGCGGTTGCATATGCAAATGCAGTTACTTTGTGGAACATATAAGAGCTTTTTTATTATTAGAAGAGGGTGATGGTATGGAGAAGGCCAGAGAGGTGAGGTGAGGACTCTCGTCACTTTCTCGAGAAAACGAAACAGATTGGAAACTCAGTTGAAACAATAAGCATCCATCCCCTTCAAACTAGGAAGGTATCATTTTTGTTTGAAGGTGTTATTATGGGATGGATGGATGGATGGATGGATGGATGGCTTTGTTAATGCGTTATCATCATTGACTCAACTAACTAATTGCCCATCTCCTCACTTTTGTCTGCACATTTTTTAAAGTATAAATATGAAAGCATGTATGCATGTATGTATGTATGTAATCCCATTTGGTGATTGATAAAAAAAATAATGTGACGCGTATTGTTGATGAAAATTACCAATTTCTAGACATGAAAGAGTGCTCCTTTGGAAGGTTCTCGAAGGGTGTTTTATTGATATTGGGATCATAAAGTCATTTTAAGTGCTTGATACCTTCGTTTATTTTTTAAATAATAATAATAGTAGTAATTTTATCTTTAAACAAAATATATCCCATTACAATTATACAAATCTAAATTAATCTTAAATTAGTTATTGAATTTTAACTCTAATTCGATAAAATCATTAAAGCTTAAATAAGATTTGTTTGTTACATTTTTACTATTTTTTTTTATCTCTTTGAAAACATAGTTGAAAAAAATTATATATATTTTTTCTCCTTCAAAATTGACACATTTTTTAATTATTTGTATTATCGTAATATTATATCAATAAAATTTACTAAATAAATTATCGATGAATCGAAATAAAAATTGATCTTATAGCTAATTATTTCTTCAACAATTTATAAAAAAATAATTTATGATGTATTTATAATTTTAAGAAAAAAATATATATTTGTGTTACCGGTACGATAATCACTAATATAAAAACAAAAGAATAATAATAATAATTATTATTATTATATAATTATTATGTGTATGTTATGAACAATGTTTTACTACAATAAAATCAAACAAGGGAGTGAGTAAATAAATAAATAATTTTATTTAAAAAAAAAAAAAACAACAACAACAACTAATGATATTGAAATAGAAGATAGAGGTCAAGAAATAAATAAAAATTTGACAAAATTCAAAAGGGTTACTCAATTGGAAATGTGGTGGCAGCGAACCACCCCCACACTCAAATATTTATGTGACTTCCATACATGTCATTGATTCGTTGCAGATAAATCAAACTTTATGCATGATGGAGCCTACTACTATCAAAATATTGACCCCACCCACAACAACAATAATAACAAAAATACAAATTGTATTATTATTATTATTATGAGTATCTACATGTCACAAGTAAGTAGGGCATTGACATTAAGGAAAAAAAACACATTTGTTCATTAATTAATGGTACTACTTGCTTTGCCCAGGGGTTTGTCTATTTTGCCCTCTAAATGCTCGTGATATATATCTATCACACACACACACACACACACACACACACACACACACACGTCCGTACACAAAATTTTTGTCATTTAAAATTTAAAATACTTTTTAAAAAAATTTAGAATAAAAAATAAAAATATAAAATATTAAAAATTTAATAATAGTTTAACTTTTGATTATTTTTTAAAAATTTTTATAAAAGATATTTCACGGTGCACCCAGCAAAATTTTTTGGGTGTAATGGTAAAGCTATCTCATATTGCACCTAACAAAATTTTTTGGATGTAATGGTCCCTCGCTAAGCTCAGAATTGTTGCCATTGGAAATATTCTTGAATACAGAGAAATCCCATGCCTCATTTTTGGTAATAAGTGCAATCCAGACATACCACAAGTAATAAGCATCTAAAAATCAGAGACAACCAATTTTATCATTATAAATCAGAAAATGGGGAGATTGATATTCTTCTTCACCAGTGTTTTAAGGGAAAAAAAAAAAAATGCTGGAGGATATGAAACAGACCAATGTATAACTGAATACAAAATGTACAGCAGCAAATTCCTTTGCTAGCCCGGGCACTATTGTTAATCTTCTGCGCGGCCACTATACGATCAGTTCATCTTCAAGATAGTTGTACTCGAATGTGAACTCAGTCTTGATCCTTTGACACCTGCAAATGCCAATATGACAGACCAGATCATGAAAGAATTAATTACGTGCATTAGAAAAGAAAATTATTGCAGTGAGAAATTAAACAACTTATGAAACACATGGATCCAAAAAAGAAAATATATCAATAACTGGGAGCACTGTCGCAATCCCTAGCAGAAGAACCACATCATCCCAGAAAGTAGATCAAAAGCATGGTCAAATTAGCTTCTATATGACATAATGCAGAAATAAATAGCTCATCATGTCACCAAAGGCAAGAGATTTTGGTATCATATATTAATCACTTGCACAATAACATAACATGGATTGTGCCATATGCTGTTCATTCATGACAACCGGAGCAATTGCATCAAAAGGGTATTTTCTCTAAATAAAATCCAACTTTCTCAAGAATTCCATGGTCCATGATACCGCCACCCAGATGCAATAATTGCACCTAGAGATAATAATAACCTAGGTCACACAATTTATACACATAAATGAAAAAAATTTAGGATAAGTTAGAAATCGATTGCAACTAAAATACCAAATCCAACTTACCACCCATGTTGTAGATCATCATTGGCAATATGAAAGTCAAAGTAGACATAAGTTCCCTGCTCAAATTCATCGTTGGCAACTTTTGGCTCCTCATGCCGTTGGAACCACGTGTTGTATTTTCTGTGGTATCTCCAAGATTGTTTCTTTAGCTCTTTCGCAGCCAAATATTGTTGATAAGTATTCTGCAGACAAACAATTGACTTCATAACAATCTAATGGAATATCACAGAAAAATGCATGGCATAAATAGGAATAATATCACACAGAAAAGTGTTGCATAAATATAGTAAAGGAAGGCAGCAAGTAAAATCACCTGTTGATAGTAAAATGCAAAGAACAGTGTATCAGTGCCATAACTGTCCATAGATAATCGTTCCCAGAAGGCTGGATTACTCACAATAGGTGCCTGAACTTGAGGATAGCTAGGAGGTGTTACTGTAGGGTACCTCTGTAGAAGACCAGCAAATGATAATTATTTAATCACATACTAGAAAAGTTTAAAGTGAAAAGGTTCAATAAACTGAAGATGTTTTGTGCCCATACTGGAATGTAGCTCCTGGCACGCTCTGAATCCTTTGGTTGTGGAAGTTTATAAAATGCGGACTCTAGCATCTGCAAATTGTACATCTGATCATGCATTGCCCCAGGATTCACAGTTGATCCACTCAGACTATCACCAATGGTACCAAGATCAGAAACACTTCTCCGTCCAACGACACCGAGGCCACCAGAAGGTTGATTGGATTGTAAGGGTTGTCCTGGAGACAGATCAGTATCTCTAACCACTTGAGCAGGCTCTGTCAAAGAACCAGATACTCCCGTCTGCAGCAAAGACATGTTTACAAGCAACTAAGATCATGGCAAAATAACCATCACTAAATAATTATACACCAGAATCACGTCCAAAACCAATAACTAAAAGAGCAATAGAATAACAAACACTTGATAATTCGGTGCTAAGATCCATCATATGTGCTCCAAAATGTTTAATTAAAAAAGTCTCGAATAACTCATCATCATGCAATTCGGGAGGGCATTGTTTATCAGCAAAATTTATAAATCAACCCTAATAACCTGCAGTGAAATAATAACAGAATTGCAGACAAAATAAATTTTCACATAACAATTTTAATTCAACAGTGAAATTTATAAACTTTACTAATATTAAGGTTGGTTGATGATTGAAAATAAAATTTCAACACTATGGAAAAAAATCCAAATATCTGATCATACTCTCAGTAATTTTGCTAGTTGAAAGCATTATATAATCTTCTGTAACTGTTTGCAGACTTGAAAAATTATGTAAAACAGGGAAGCAGCTCTTTTATTTATTTATTTTTTTCCAGATTTTAAAAATATGTTTTTGGAAACATCTCAGCAAACACATTTTCCATAAAAAAGAAAAATTATATATCCCTAGTTTTGAAATTAATTCACCCAACAGGCCCTAGAATTCTGAAATGGACCTTGTATTGCATCTTAAGATGAAACTAATAACAAGGCAACAAAAAATAAAAGAAATCCCATCAATTCCCATGTAATCTATAATATATATTGTTAAGTCAAGACATAAGAAAGTAGAAAATAAATAAAAGAGTGATTCAACATACAGAAGAATCTACTGCATATGGAGATTTCATGTCATCCTCATTCATGAGATTCTTGCCAAGCACAGGACTAGGAGCAGATTCTGGAGCTGAGTCCTCAGGTAAATTCTGCTGTTGTGTCTGCTCATCAACTTTTAAATGGCCAACATCTGCATCACACACAAACAAGTAAATGCCATTCAGCATCTAAAGTATTATTCAGCTATGCGGGCTATGTATCATGCTTTTCTATGCTAATCTGTATCTTTTATAAATCTTTCATATTCCCTTGTAACACAGTAAGTTCAAAATAGATTGTTAATGTAAAACCTCCTAATGTTTTATCACCTTTACCAAAATTTCACATTTTTGTACCCTAATACTCTTCAATTCATGTCAACCTGAGCTTTATCTTACTAACATGAGCTGTCAAAATTTGATAAGAGAATTTAATGTTATACCCAGATTAATTGTTAAGGCAAAATAAACATAAGTAGATGCCGAAAAAAGTAGCAGATATAATTGGGAATTGAAATAGAGGTTAGTGATGTTATAAGAATGAAAAACTAATGCAGTTAATATAGTCATCAGATGTTCTGCAAGTTTCCTCGATGCAACTGACACTGAGTATGAAATAAAATCCTGAAGGAAAGGGTGTAGCATAGCATAATTGTTTTAAAGAACAAAAAAGGAGAGTTAAAATATAGGCAGCAGAACAAAAGAAGAAGAAAGAGTACCTGCATCTTTCTGGCCACTTGACATCAATGCCTGTTGACTAGATTGTTGGTGGATAGAATTTGGCTGCTGTTGCAAGCTGGCAGATGTAACAGTATTCAGACCTGGTGCCTGAACCCCAAGGCCCAGACCTGCTTGGGGAGAGATAGATGAGCTTTGAGAAGCAAACTGCACAAGCACAATGTTGTCATGCAAAACGAGTATATTGAAAAAAGATAAAAAATTGTATTCATTTATCATAGTAAGAATATTCAAGAATAAGGCAGAACAAATTACATGGATTGTACCATTGGCATCATACAACTAAGAGAGTTGGACAATCAACCATTAATTGAAATTAGAACATAGCGAATTTATATATAACTACCTTTAAGGGTATACCTGATTTGTTGGACCTATAGCAATAGAGGAAGAGGTATGGAGATCTATCACATCACCCTAACATTTGCGAGTGGGGGAGGTTGGTTTAAGTTTAATTTGTGATTGCTCATGGGATGGGACGAGGCAAAATGCTCTTTTTTTATTATTTATTTTATAAGAGATAAAGAAAAATCTATTTATAATTCAAAAGACGGGGCACATCAGTGGGCTAAGTGCCCATAAAGGAAAAGAAAAAAATGGAGGGAAACCAATTCTATACAATACATCCAAATCAGTCCTTCTTCTAATCCATAAAAGAATCGATCGAACAAAAATATCTCAACACCCTTCCCTACTTAAGTGTATAAAGAAAAAGGAAACTCAGATGTGAACACACAAAATGATTAAAAGAAATGCCAAAGAAATCATCAATAAAGGAGAGAGTGTTCTAGTATAAGGACACTCAGATGTGAACACACCCTATATTTTTCTTGTCTTGCATATGCATATACATTGACCTAAAAACAACACCCACATAAAAATTAGAGTTTGTACACTTTCTCACATTGCTTAAAGTAGCCCTTAACATATTTAATTACTACTTAAGTATCTCAAAAAGTTTCTTACCCAATCTCATATCATAAATACAACTTACAATTATCTTAAAGACATAATGATGGGACAGTAGCAGACTAAAACCAAACAGTGCATATACACAACATAGTGACCATGGGATTGATCAAGAAAACATGGGCGCCATGGCTGGGATTGAGCAGCATTTATATAGCAGAGTGGTAGAAGAGGGAACTTAACCTGATAATTAAACTTACCATTATGCTATTATCTTTAACTGTAAAAATGAACTTATCTTATATTGAAAAAAAAGGCGTGCCCTATGCACTGAGAGAAATGCTTCTTTCAAAGAAAAAAGGTTTTAGGAATTTAGTTGGTTTAAATGGACAAAGATATTCACCATAACTTCATTACTCATTAGAAATTTAAAATACAACAGGGTAAGGGAGCACTACGTATCAATACATCACCAATCTACACTTATGGTACAATGGGTACAGATTAAAGGCAATTTTAGGAGTTTGTTTTGGACGGATAAAGATATTTATCAATAATTAATTACCCAAATAAATAAAAGAGAAACATAGAAAGAGATTTTGACAACTGTTAACACTGGACCAAGTGTGTACCTACGAAGAAGTATAAAAAATGACAACAAAACAAAAGAGTTAGTTTCAAAAACGTGTACATTTATGAAATAACAGGTATAAAATTGAGGCTATTTGAATAAAAACATGATATTATAAAATCCCTAAAGACACATTCACCAGGGTGATATGCAACAGTGACTGCATGTCAAAGATGGTGGTTTTATTTTAGATTCTATTAATTCTTGTGCCATGGCCACTGACACAACAAGATCAATATCTTGCAGACAAAACAAATCCAGCTTCACAACAACTTGCAATAAGAAATAACATGCATGACATGAACTTATGACTTCTCAAGGTCTCATTTTAACTATCATATTAATGATAAAAAATTGCAATCCAACAGTTCACTTGCAATCAACATTCTCATAAGTTGACTGTCAAGAAAAGCAGGAAAAGGAACTGAAAATCTCTAGTACAAAAGACACCTGCTGCAAGAGTGGATTCTGTTGTTGGGAAGAAAAGTGCTTATGATTTCCTGCAAGAGGCATACCAAGAAGGTTGCTATGACCTTGTTGCTGCACTTGTTGGAGCCGTTGTAGAAACTTCTCTCTCTGATCAGGTGCAATTTCAGTTCTTCCACGAAACTGCCCTTGAAAGTACATAAATTTAAGTTCCAATAACAAAACAACATCTTTCAATTGAGCTATAGATTTGAACTGAATTGTACTTTTTGCAAAGCCTTTTAGTTTCCTTTTGGGCTCTTTAGGGTAGATTGTGTCCTTATTATTATTTTTTTTTTAGAACTGTTAAATTTTTTGTACATCTTGTTCAATTTTGATACAGATTCTCTTGTTCCTTAGCAAATAATATTAATAATAAGTAACAATAGTAGCTTATGCATTAACAGTACTAGAAAAAACAGTGTGTGCTACAGTCAACAGTGCACTATTTGCAGAAAAACCTAATTATGTATTCAAGCATGCAGAAAACAAACATGCTCCAAAACTTTAAAACCAACAGAAGCATTATTAGGTTACTTTTTCAAAATTTGGCAGGGAATGTATGCAACAATCAAATGGACAACACATCAACTTTCCAAATTTGTTTCTACATCATTGTCAATTAACTCTATTACGGATGATATTTTGTGCATGCGTTAAGATCTTGAAACAATTTAATGAAAAAAAAGCAACATTGACATAGATTAGGAAAAATTTAACTTAGCAAGCTTAGATTCATGACACCTTTCACATATGTAATTCCCTATTAACAGCATCCAATTCCAAAATGTTATATGTTGGGTACTTTCAGCTAATCTTTGCACCAAAATAGATTGCTATGTATATTTCAGATATTTTAATGCAATCCACACAATTTCAACTAATTCTCTTCTCAGTTTAAAGTTTTATTTCAAGGAATGCAGATAACCAATAGAATCCACAACGCCAACACTTAGCAGCCTGCTAACTCACTGTTACACAGACTCGCATGTGTGCAAGTAACTTCACTTGTTTCTGCATGACCTTAGCAGCCTGTTAATCACTGTTACTAAGACCTGCACTTCTATAAGTACCACTTGTTTCAATATATTTGTGTTTCACACTCTTATTATCAGGTCAGTTGGAACAAGAGAGTATCATGAACTCAGAATTACTGCAGAGTTACAGATATGCATACACACATATGCACTAGCACACACAGAAGTGCATATAAAAGCATGCAACAAAACAGTCAAAAACGACAAACCGGCTCATTCTGGTTTTGGAAGGAATTTCCAGTTCTCCATTGCATGCCCATAGAAGGGGTAAAAACCCTGCCAGCCATTGCCACAGCCTCTCCACCATTATTAGAATCAACTGATCCAGTTCCATCATTAGCTTTGGCAGCCTGAGACAAAATCATTCTGTTACTGAGTGGGGAGACCAGAGATTGTACCATCCCACTACTCCCAAGTCTCTCATCAGCTCCCAAAATATTTCTCTTTGCCACATCTGAGGCTAAAGGAACTGCACCAAGGTTGCCATTGGTAGGAACTGCAGTGGCAGAACTAAGAGAAATGCTAGATGAGGGTTGGCTAGAGAGGCCACCTCTACTGATGCTCCTCACATCAGCTAGAGATGGAGATGATCTACGAGCAGGGAAGTTCACAATATCTTCTTCCTTTGTAGAACTTGTCAGATTTACGGGAGGTGAAGAACTAATGGAACCTGCAGTATCCAAGACAGCTCTAGCAGAACTTGAAACTGGAAGGACTGCTAAAGTGTTAGATGCATTGGACAAAGTATGAGCTGGAATGTTGGTGGAAATAGGAGTCGTTAGAGCAACAGCTGGTGTTGATGCAGTAGAACCAACTCCGCTGCCTTTTGCAGGCGGAGTTCTAGCAACTATATCTGAATTACTATCTTGGGAAGCCGTATCTTCGCCTTGGTCCGGGACAGAGGTAGCTTGCTGCTGCGTGGAAGTGACAATAGCCTAGAAACGGAAACCAGATTACACATTAGCACTACAAAAAAGGACAAAAAGTCTTCATGCAAATGAAAAACCAAATTGGATTAAACAACATGCAGGATAATTAGACACAAAAAGAATCCATCTGTTTAAGTCCAAGATTGAGCCAGGGAAAAACTCAGCTCATCAAGCAAAATCTGAACATAATTCACATTAATTATAAAAAAATAAATTGGATGAAACAAAATGCAGGATAATTAGACTCAAAAAGAATCCATCTGTTTAAGTCAAAGATTGAGCCAGCGAAAAACTCAGCTCATCAAGTAAAATCTCAACATAATTCACACAAATAATAAAAAAAATAAGAATATAAAAGCAAACAAGCAAAAGACAACAAAAAAGATATATAGAAAAGTAAAGGAAGAACTTTTCAAACAAATGAAATGCTTTCTAAAACTAATTTTAACCAATAAAACATGTCAAAAGCAAAATAACATTCAGATAACAATACACATAAACCTAACAACTGTGCACAACCCAACCTATTGGCATTACAACTGTGGTAAATTTCACTGATAATAAGATAATAGCAAATAAGATAAGGATCTCTTGATCTCGAAGCACTTTAAAAAGTTAACCATGAGTAGCCTGATTTCATCAAATCTGCTAAAGTTGATAAGAATGGTCCTTAGCATATCCAGGGACCAAAAAGTTCACCTGGTTCTTTTTTTTTTTTTCAGCAAAGAGCTGGACTATAGGTTTCCACACAGGCTAAGTCACACAGCAATCAAGTCATTAAATGGGTAAATACCAAGCATCCCCAATTTATGCACGATCATTTTATAAAAAGGATGAGATAGCTTCCAAACTAAATCAAATAGAGATGGTCTATGACCACATCTCTCTCTTTCTCAACATCTGCCACAGATCCAAAGTACACATCCAATACACTATTGTAATGCTGGCTCAAATAAAATTAAACAAACAAAAGATTAAATGAAATAAAAAAGGAAAAACTACAGGCATTTGAGATGCTGATGCTGCCAAGGAAGTCTTCAAGCTAAGAGCCATTGCACCCTGCCAACAAATTAAATTTTATTTACTAAAAATTTTCACATAAGAATAATGACTTATATCTGCTCAGAATGTTGACCTATGCTTTATCTCTTGGAAACATGAACACATTAGATTCCCAAAGCTCACAGAATCAAGTCAGCAATTACTACATACCATATAGGAGAATTTTTCTAGTATTGTTATTACTATAGGAAACATAGAAAACCATATTGATGAAGAACAAAGGAAGTTAAACATAATTACAGAAGCAAAAGTATTATAGTTGGATGCTAAATGCATGAATATTCAAAACCTTAAATAAAAGCAACAACTAGAAATAACTTATGGAATTGATCCTAGTCAATAAACATTGACCATTTCCATCTCAGCTCTTATTTTCCCACATTAAGCCTAATGACAAACCTAAGAGGAATGATTGAACTGAAGTAGCCTAATACATAATATATATGCCAAGACCAATCAGTTAAATTCATCAAGTGACAAGCAGCAATCTACAAGAAAAAAAATTCTTGTTGGAGCTTGCACAGTTATTGCCAAGACCCAAAACATCCAATAATACCCAAAGTAGAGCATCAAAGATGTGACAGACATTTTAATCAGAATATTACACTAGACAAAAATAATAAAAGCATGATAATTCATGGAAATTGCCAGATAAAGCAATTACATCCTTTGTAGTTTGTTCAGAATTTCCTACAGGGAAATTGCCATTTTTAAGGAATTCCACATTGACTAGAAACTTATTCACTCAATTATTTTTGACATGTGGGTACTGCAATTGGAACAAAAAGGAGTCAGTAGAATAGGCATTGATTAAAGCAAATACTACTACAGTCCACCTCTAACTACAAGTCCAAAAGTTGACTGGGTTCCCAAACTTTTACCACATGCCTATGGCAAAGAGGAATGAAAATCTTGAAATTTGCACGCCAGCAATTAGTTTTCAAACTATGACAAAATACAAGAACCAGAAAGTAAGACCTATGACAGAATACAAGAACCAGAAAGTAAAGATGCCAAGGCACAAAGACTTCACCTTGACAATACCAGGAGGACCAATTGTAACCAAATCTTCAAGAGATTCCACCTTGTCTAGGGGTAATAAGCTGTATAGCTCATCAACATCACTAAATTCTTCAAAATCCTCCTACAGAAAAAATACATAAAAGTAAAAAAGTTCAATAGTGACCCAAAAGCAAGCTTGTAAAAAATAGTCTCTCATTCAAATAAATGAAACAGTAAAGAGACAAATAAGGTGAAAGGCAGATTGTCTCAACAGTATTTCTGCTTAAACTAAGCAAAGTAAATGTAGCCAAATTTTGATTGATCTAAACCTGATTACGTTCAACATAATCTTCCAACATGTCTTTGACATCATTGACCTGCTCAGGACTCAATTCATCATTGTCTAGTAGCCTCAAGATCAACTCTAACTTCATAATGTGAGCCTTGTGCCGAGTAATAGAAGTCTCTAAATGGGTCTGGAGAACAAAAAATACTAACAGTGTCAACTAACCAGTGAATACTAATAACATTTTGAGAGATATGATTTTCCATTTTGTCTAACCAATCTCGGTGGAATTGTCTTTCCTTTCTTCACAGTTAGCCCTTCAAGCTCTGCTTCAAAATTATCAATTTGGGATTCCAACTCCCCAACCTAATCAAGAACGGTATACATCATAAAGCTAACCATGAGAGATTTTATTTATTTAGAAGTGCAAGAGAAGTTCTTTTTTGAAAATAAATAAATAAACAAAGAAACAAGACAAGGTTCATAAAATCAAGTAATATGTAATTAAGATATCAAAACACCAACAAATGCATCAAATAATAATACGATAGCCTTGAAATTAAAAAGAAAATGAACATAAGAAGACAACAAATAAAAGCAGAATGATAGTGAACAACAGAAGTGCCACTAGTTAAATAATTTGACCATCAACCTACTTTATAACTTTTTCACTTTTTGCCAAATCAACAACGCATAAAGTAGAAGAAGAAGAAGAAGAAAGGAAATCAGTTGCCATCAAAGTGCAATTACAGAAGAAGCATAAGTTAATTTCAATACGAAATCAATCAGATGCATGCCAAAAGATTTATACTACTAACTGAAAAATGCAAATCTCGAGATACACAACCTCACCAAGTTATAACCATTCTTAAACACAGGAGCAAAAGAAATAAAAGTTAAAGCAGGGATGGGTCCATACCAAATTGTTCAGCCAATCCCTTGTCTCTGATTTAGCCTTCTCCTTTGGATCCTTCATAAATGAAAAAAGGATTACATAACAGGCAATTGAAAATTTGACAACAGATAGTACTCTAAAATGAATACCAAAACTACAAACAAACCCATACAACCACAATAATCAACTTCACTGAAAGGAGTGTCGTTGTCAAAATTTTGCAAGATCACAGAAGAGGATAACCAGAAAAACAGCAAAATAATGAGTAGGAATTCCATGAAAAATCATCCACCAGCCACAACATGAGATAAAGAGAAGACAGATCAACAATATAGGTTCAAGCTAAATAAAATTGACCTATATGAACTCCTTTGGGATGTTGTAAACAAGAAGAAGCTCAAATCTAACAATGCTTCCCACACATAGTTCTCTACAGCAGCATAGTCTGTTTTAGTGGAGGCAGCTACTAGTTTAACAGGAAGTATTTTACATAGTATACTGGACACGCGTCTTTTTTGAGAGGACAGTTTGTCCCCTTCTTTAGTAAAGTTTGTTTGTGCTATTAAATTTATTTTGTTTCTTAGTGAGACAGCTACTACAAGCCAGCTTCAGTGCAGTAGTAACAGGCATTGAAGAAAGACCCTTTTTATTTAAAAATCAAAACCGACCACATGCTCTCTTTACCCAAAGTCTCGGAGGACATAAGCAAAAATCTCATAAACCTTAGTAACACATACATCAGAAATTCTTAAATTTGGGGCCAACTGACCAAAACACCATGAATCTGCCCATGGCTCTCTACTAGTGTACATGCAAAAGGGAGAGGGAGAGAGAGAGAGAGAGTTATAGCATGCAACACTTACAGTTTTAGGTTGTTGTCCTAATCCCTCTTTAGAAAATGCTTTTGTCTTTGTCTCCTTTTCACATATCTTAAACCTTTCCATTTCACGCTCAATAAGCTTACGAGCATCAACCAGAGCCTGCTCATAAGAGGCACTGACCTATGTCAACATATAACAGAAGAAAAAGATTAACTGCCAACCCTAACTCCAAGAGATAGAAATCCATGACTGCATACTAAAGCACTTCACATCACTTTAATCAAATAAATAAAGACCATAAAATAACTCAGATACTAAATCAATGCAGCTATTAAGAAATGCAATACTATAAACATATATGCAAAAAATAGCATGAGCAGTATCAGCTGAAAGTGCCAAGCATCTACCCCCCCAACCAGAAAAAGAGATTGCAATTGGAGTTCAATACTATCAAACTGATTAAAAAAAGGATCATTTTCATTAATTGAGCATGAGCAGAATTCAAATAAGTCTAAACAGTTCAAATTAAGAGTTTGCAACAATTATAGCATGTGTCCTAGTTTCAACTTTATTGATAAACACAAAAAGCAAATAAACGGGAAGATTATGAAAAACCTAACTGACCTCAAAAAGCAAATAAACAGGAAGATTATGAAAAAACCTGACTGACCTTTTTGTCCTTGATCTCACTGGACTGAATCCAGGTCTTGATCTGGTCTCTGTACCGCTGCAGTTTCTTGATCTCCTTCTTCAAATCAGCCTCAAATTTCTCTTTCTGGTTCGCGTTGTCAGTATCATATACCTAAAACCCAAAAGCCACATATACGAAATCAAATAAAACACCCAAAAAATTAAATATATGAAGTAATCAATAACCTGAATCCAGTAATTTCCAAGACTAAAATATTAACCCAAAAATAAAAAAAGAAATAAAGCAACAATAAACACCCATTCAAAACACAAAACCCAGTCAAATCTAAAAGAAATTCAACAAGAGAGGAAGAAAATCAATAACTACGCTATAATAATTGACCCAAAAACAACTAAAAGGACAATTTGTACCCATTACAGTTATGCTCTTTCTTTCTTTATTTGTTTATCACTTTTGTTTATAACATGCATTATACATACACTTCAACATCAAATATAAAAATCACCAAACTGACTAAGCAAATTGTACATACATGTTAAATATATCACAAGTTGTAAATACAACATGCAAAACCAAATTAATCAATGGAACCTTTACATTAAGAAAAATTAAGAAATAAAAGAAGAAAACAAACATTTAAAAAGCTAACTCAACTAAACAAATAACCGTAAGAGGCTAGAATTGTACGGACGAAACGATTCACGATTCAATTTCTAAGAAATTGAATAGTGACTCTCCACGCATCAATAAACTATGTAATACATACACATTATCTAAAATGCTAAAATTGAACATAAAAGCCGCTCAAATTGACTAAGAAGCGAGAGAACGAACAAGCAAATTAATTTTGATACATTCATGACTTATAATCACGTCTTCGTATTGATACGCGTATAAGTATGTATGTTATGGGCATACGAATACCTTGTTCCAGATGCTATCAAAGACATCGACGCCTTCTTGGACCTTCTTCAAGACTCGATCGATCTCGCCTTGTAACTTACGACTGGCGCCCATTTTGATGGAAATCGCATAACCGAGAAAATCAGATGTTGAGAGAGGAGTTCTAGCATTCAAATTG
The DNA here is from genome assembly GCA_032401905.1 of Swietenia macrophylla. NCBI lineage: Eukaryota > Viridiplantae > Streptophyta > Magnoliopsida > Sapindales > Meliaceae > Swietenia > Swietenia macrophylla. Next base: position 7,044,676 of record CP135571.1, read on the forward strand.
AGAAAGAAGCTCTCGTGTTTTGGATTTATGCAGGTTGATTTGAGTAGTAGTAATTGAGTGAGTGGTCTGGTCTAGGGTTACTTTTCCCTTTTTTTTTTAACTTTTTTCTGGTTGATCGGGGAAGAGATGCAGACGTGGCATTCTAATGTGAAGTTTGCTCGGGTTAGTTAAGGGCTGTGCCGGGCTGGGCTTCCAAGATATGTAGAGCGGCCCAATCTAAATCCACGATGAAAAAAATAATTTAAAGTTTATTTATGCTCCTAAAATTCATGGTCTATGAAAGTACTTCGGCTTTAAAAATAATTACATAAAGTTTATGCTCCTAATATTTGTTATTGAGGTTGATGATTTTAAGTCACGGCTTCTATAGGATGAAAATACTCTATGTCAAATTTTAGTTAAAAAAAAAAAGGCGGTTTAGTTTGATTTAAAGTTATTGTTACTAATTTAACTTTACTTTTAAAGTTAAAAGTGAAATTATCTCAATATTAACTAATTCCAATATGCCTAAGACTGTTTTCATGGGTGGCAATTTAAGTCATGGCATGATTCGACCGAAGAAACATATTTAAATTGAGAAATATTCAACCATAATAATTTTAAAATTAAACACAAATTTAATAATTCTAAATATACCTCTAATATAAATTTATCTAGAAAAAAAAAATCTTATAAATGATTTTAAACACATCGAGTTAAGAAAATTTTTAATTAAATTATTGTAAACGTAGGGCTGAAAAATTTAAACTACTTCAAAATTCTTTACTTTATGGTGTATTATTTTATTTAATTAAGGGAATAAATTAATTAAAGTTGATAAATTCTCGGTAAAAATGAATTTATTTCTCTTGTGAGAATGTTTGCATGTTACAAAATTCAGATTTTTGGTCCTAAACGGGCGGGGTATGTGTTGTTTTGTTATTGTTGTTAACTTGTATACTATATAGAAGGCAAAGATCCATAACAAGTAATTACTTCGGGATCATGTGCCAAACGAATCAAGAAATTGAAGGAAGCCGTGAGGGTGATATTTGATCATGTGTTGTTGGACGTAAATTCTTTACTACAACTGGAGCTTGTTGGTGCATTGCAAAGACTTGGAGTATCTTATCACTTCGAGGAGAAAATTAAGAAAGGAAAAAAAAATTAATGGAGGATGAGCTCTAGGCTAATATATAATATATCTTATAGATGATTCAGATATGGTGCACATTTTATGGAAACCTCTTGTAGTTTCGTCGATGAAAAGGGAACTTTAAGGTAAAAAGCTCGGTGATGATTGCAAGAAATTTTAGTTCTTTATAAAGCTACATATCTTCTAAATGAAGAAAAAAGATACTGTAAATTTCACAACCGCATATCTTAATAAAATGCATAATAACGATCATACCTCACCACAGTGGCGAACCATGCATTGACGCTTTCACTACATTGGAGGATGATAAGATTGGAGGCAAGGTGGTTCATTGATGCGTCAAAAAGTGCACCAGACAGCAACCCCGTCTTGCTCGAGCTTGCTGTACTGGATTTCAGTGACGCTCAACCAATCCACTGAGAAGATCTGAAATATGTGTCCAGATAAAAAGTCTGAGCATTCATGCATTAAATTTCCAGCTTCCATGTTAAAAGTTATATATATAATTTAATGTTGCTGGGTGCTGTTGGATGGATGCTGCTAGAAAAGTATACCAGATAGAATCTACGTGTTTGGTTGATAAATTTTAAATGGTTTTTTTTTTTTTTTTGCCGTGAATTAGGGATAAAAGTATACCTAAACTTGATCATTGATGTTTTGGAAGCTGAGAAAGTAATATCAGCTGCTAGCATTTCATTGGTCAGCTTATTATTGTAAACAAGGGTGCCCCGAAACTGGTTGAAACCGAACAAAAACAGGTAAGGTAGTGTACCTGTTAAATAGACAGGTTTGGGGTTCTAAAATTTAGGAACAAAATTTTTTTAGAATAAATTTCAGTTCCAAGTCAAACCAGAATTGTATCCTATTTTGCTCAATCTTAAATTGAAGTATCATTGTAAAGACCCAAAATTTACCTTATTTAGTGTCAATAAATGATTTGTTTCTCTTAGGAACTAAATATGTTGAAATTGGTATCCTTGATTTTTGTGTGTCATCGTGTCGTTGGACTGCAAAATAAGAACACAAATTGGGAGTGTTGGGATTCCGACCATAATCTTCCGATGTCTAAGGCTGTTGGAAGATTGTCTTCTGTTGATTTTTTGTAAACTGGACAGTGTGTAAAGTGTTTTCAAAAAATTTACTAAGAATTTTGAAGTGATCTCATTCTCAAATATAGCTCTGAAAGCTATTTGGTAACATAAAAATAGAGAAAAATTTCCCATCCCTTTTTGACCCGGACTCTGAAGTTATCTTTTTTAGTGGGAGATTGAAGTGTAATTTGTCTAGTACCCTGCTAATTCTAAGTTTATCGTTTCATAGAAAACGAGGAGTATAGTTCATCAAGTATTCTATTTGAACCCCAAGTCTGTCTTTGCATCCTGTGGACGACCCAGGATACGATACTTTTGATGGCATGAAATCTGACTGGGTTGTCGGTAAAATTGTGTGCCAACAATTATGTTGTTAAAAATTAAGTTAAACGTATAACTACGAACAAATTCATCAAGTCATAATAGAAAATTTGAACAATCACTAACGTGCAAATTGTTTGAAGCTTTGAGACATGATGATGCAATGAAATTAATGTTGTTTTACTTGAATCAAGAAGACATGGTGCTTGAAATCCAAGAATTCTTACGGAGATGATGAAAATTACATTATGCTTTCGTGGGAATATCTATATCATCTAGCCATGGTAACTACTGCTATACCATTTGCTGCTGCAACTTATTTCATTCTGATTGAATGGGTTGTTCTCCGACCACCAGCATGGCCTGAACATAAGAGAAATCGGTTTCCATGCCGATTTTCCTCTTTCCCCTGCTGCAGCTGAGAATCTAATGCATGTTTCCTGCAACTTGTCTTGTTTACGGAAACCCTCTCACCTCAGTTCCAGCTGAAACCATTCAGGTCGAATTGTTTGCAGCTTGCAACAGCATCATTTTCATGATCATGGGCATTCAGGTCCAGTTTTGTCGAAAAATATGGCAGTCTATAGCCCTGTGAAAGTTTTTCTTTCTCTAGTTTGACTGACTCAGGTTTCTTTCTGGTCTGGGCCAGAATATTTTCATCCTCATTCCTTGTTTTGAATCTTCCCTCAGGAAAACTGCTACTGCCATTGCCCTTTTCGCCCTGGAATCCGACGCCAATTGATAGATCACCGGGATTTCTATCTTTGCCTATTGAGGAGAGAAATCTGCTCTCTTTCAGATCTCCGCACCACTTGAGTTCTGTTTGCTGAAGCATAGGCTCTTCAATTCTCTCTTTTGGCTCCAGCGTTGTGGTTCCATGAAAAGGTCTTAATCCGATCCCACCATTGTGTATTTCTTGATCTTTTTGAGATCCTTCACAGGATGTTAAGCAGCTGTCCATTGAACAATCAGTGAGCTGGTTTGTTTGTGGTTGCTGAGGGCAGAAACCCTGGAGTTCTTTCAGGTCTGAAAATGTTGAGTTTAGGCATTGAGTGGAAACTTTGGAAACAAGTTCAGAGAGTTGAACTTTGGCAGCTTCCAGTCCTGCTGTTCCCAAGTTCTGTCTTCCAAGAGTCTCCTGTGCTTTCTCCAGCACTGACTGGAGATATTTCCCTTGAGCCTCAATGCGCAGCTGTAAATGTCGTTGTACCTGGTTAATTTAGTCCAAAGAAAGCTATCAGAATGCATCTGCAGCTGTATTTTCAAAAGTAGTTTTCAAAAATACTTTCAATTTCAAAGCCCTGAAAGTATACTATATACCTCAAGTTGTTCATGTAACCTTCTCTGCACTTCGATTTGCATCTGTATTGTTTCGCTTATGTGCAAGCTTCTGGATATCAAAATTTCCTTATTACCATCGCAACATTCTAATATTATTACTTTAAATCATGAATAACAAAAAAATATATGAATTCTCTTACTTGTTTGGTTGGGATCCAATACTTAGATTGCTCATATGAGGTCCATTTGCTTCAGGCATTCTTTCTCCAGCCACAGCAACTGGACCTACACCAGATGACTTAAATTTCATTCCTTTGATCCCAGTACGTACTTTCCAAGAGAAAAATGCATTGCAATTATAATGTTTCTGCTCAGTTGAAACTATTATAGATTAATTTTTGAGCCATTGTCCTCTTACCAATTTTGTTGTTTCCATTATTTGCTTGTCCATGGAGATTCTTGCTGAGCCTGTACTTCTGTCAGCCAAAAAGATCCAGCGATAATCAGTATGTGTCTGTTACAAAATTAACAAGACTCGTCCCCAAAACACACGAACATAATTGAAAACCAAGAATAAGATGAATGTGCTCTTACAATTGAAAATTTACCTGAAGATGACTCTTAAGGTGGTACAAGGTAAGTCCAGGAATCCCCATCAGCTTCATAACAGTTTTCGGAGTAGCCTCTGAGACGTTACAAAAGAGATTCGAATTAGCGGAATTCATTTAGACATTTGAACCAATAATTGTTGAATCTTTGCAATATACTCACTGTCTGCTCCTCCAAGCTGATTGACGGCTTCAATGAACCGCTCATGAAGATCAGGAGTCCACTTTAGTCTTGGCTTGGCATCAGTTGAGAGGACAAGGCCAGAATCTCCAGGGCCATTCCCACCTTGGAGGAACAAATGTCTTTCGGTAGGCATAGACATTCTTGAAGAATGGTGGATGCTCTTTCCTTGATGTTGGTGGTGATGGTACATCTTCTGTCTTTCTACAATAAATTCAATTAAGATTACTTGCCCTAGAAAGCAATAACAAAAACCAAATAATTGTGGTCAAGATCAGCTATACCTTTACCTGACAGAGTTTTTTCCCCTGATTCAATCTGCAGCCTCCTGAAATGTGTAACTTGACTTTGTTATATATATTCTTCAGGTACAATTGTAAGCCCTTGAGCATATAAACACTAAAATTTCGGCCCTTGCTGTTACTTATTAGCTCCCATCTCACCCTGCCAATTCTCACAGACTAAAGGTATGTGGAAGCCTAGATTTATAAAGCAAAACTAGAGCGGGGAGGGGCGGCTAGGAAGGCATAGAATCTTGAACAAAAATGATAGAACACTCGATCCAATCCAATCCAATACAACATATTCACAGCGACTTGAAAAGAGATATTGTCCTTCCTACTTTGATAGAGTGGGGCCCGAACCTCAAAACTCCACTTTCCATTCTCAGATAGAACTAAACCCAATTGAAAACCTGTGCACTACAACAACTTTTCTGAAACATCTCAGACCTTGCATTAGGTACCAGAATTGATCCCACCAAACTATTTTTTGTTGTATGCATTCGTGTTGGTCTTTCTGGCAAAGGCAAGAATCTTATTCCCAGGATTTTATGGGGGAATTTTTCTGACTTGGATGAAGGGAATCCACTATCTATCTTGTCTAGAAACCCTTCAAAGCTCTCACTCCGGCGCCCAGCTCTCACCTTCAAGGAAGATTCTTAAAACTCGTATGTCATTGTCCATCTCATTGTTATTGGAGTCTCTTTTCAGTTGTCAATGTACACAGTGAGAACTAATGATATTGCAAATAAGGTTTTATATGATGTTATCTTATATTAAAGCTTGCAGATAGAGACGCGAAATGAAGATTTTTAACTGGTGATATTGGGGAATGCTAGAGGAAGATTCTGTTGACTGAAGCACCTGGGAAACTTTGGAATTAGATACATACAAGAAAATATATATATATATATATATATATATATATATATATATATATATAA
>CP135571.1:7050837-7170599 GCA_032401905.1 Swietenia macrophylla
TGATATGAATTGAGTAAAATAAAAGATAATATATATATATATATATATATATATATATATATATAAAAGGGGTAAAATTAAAAGTTTAATCATTTTGAAAGAAAAACATGATTTCTCCCACTCTCAAAAGAGGAATCATTATTCTTCCACTTGAGAAAATATGGATTCCTAGAGAATCATCTTTCTCTCTCCTTTCTTCCAACTAAGCAAGATAATTTTCATTTCTTTGAAAATTCCTTTCTTTTCTAATGAATTCTGAAAAACAAATACACTTTAAAACTCCTCCCATGAATTCCAAAAAACAAACCCATCTTGAAATTCTAGAAGTCAGTTGCAATTCTACTAGTTTCAAAAACAACTTGCCACTTCAATAATTTTTCAAAAATTTAATAAACATATTTTTATTTTTTATTATATTTTAAATCTTAATTACAAGCAAAATAATAATAATAATAATAATAATAATAATAATAATAATATTACAATTTGTTGTTGGTAACCAGTGCTTTGTTCTAATTCCTTGCTCCATATCCAATCAATGCTTGTTGCAGATTTTTGCGCAATCGATCTAAGAACATTTATTATTCATGATATTGTTTTATATTCTCAGAGTTATTTGCTTTCAATAAAAACCATCCATTGGTTCTTATTCTACACAGTTACAAGCCGTATTATTCTAATTTCCACTTAGCTTCAGAATGAAATAATCTCTTGTAATGAAATGAGAGGGAAACATCACATTAACCCTATAAAGAAATATTCCAATTGATATCAGGACAAAGTCTTAACATAATTAACTAGTACAAACAACATTACTCTGGCCGCCTTTGCCACCAAACGCCGAATTCTAGAATACAAAAACACACGACGATCTATGATCTTTCACATGTAACATCAAAGAGAAATATGAAGCATATAGAGAACCTACCATGCGTTCAAATTATGCATAAAAAAGATTTAATTTCTTTTACAGATTCCAATCCTTACGTGTGTTATGTCAATCAACTGAGTGGCTGAAGATCGGTCTATCATCAAGCTTAATTAATTAGCAAAGACAAAGACAAGGACAGAGACTCTTCCAACACCATTGATTTCACGTTTATAAATTCCAAAATTGGTTCCTTTGGAAGATAAGTAGTGACAAAAAGTTTGAAGAAAAAAGTGTCGAGCCTTAATTGTATTATCCTGTCTGTTTCATGCATAAATTCTTCTCTATTTTCATTTGCTGTTGCCCCCAGTTTGTTCACTAGAATGAATGAACGAACATTACTAAGTTCTTTCGAACTAGCTATAGCCAGCCAGCCAGCCAGGCTTGCTTGCTTGCTTTTTCTGCATCTAATTTTGATCAATTTTTTCCAGCAGCATGGCCCAGCCCTTCCATCCATTCCTTTCAGTTCAAAAGATGTGTATGTCCGTATTTACACCAAAATAGTTTCCATTCCATTTCTGTTTGTGACAAAAAAATGTGAGTGAAAACTATTGGTTGCATGCATGCATGTGTTCCACTGTATATATTGTTTCTGTTGCTATCAACTGGCCGGGTGTTAAAACGCGTAATTTTACAGTGTATCTGGAATTGAGACAACACGTTGGATTTACAGACAATTTCAGACTAATATTCACTAACATAACATGTGGGATGTGACATTTATTGTATAATTGGTCTTAATATTCTAACCCACTTGAATCGTTAATTAATTAGCTATTGCAACCGCTAATATAATTTAACAAATTGGAGCCTTTAATTCCTAAAATTTCATCTGTCTAATTATACATGCATGCTTAAAAAAAATGAATCATCAGTCTCTTGTAATTACTGATTGAAGATTTTGTTAGTACTGAGTGATTATAGATTTTAAGTCACATTTGCTATAGAATAAAACTTTTAAATATTAAATATTAATAAAAAATAAATAATTTATATTAAAAATTAACGTTATCGAGCACTTTCAAAATATAACAAAAGTACGACAATTTTAAGATTTTGTTTATTATTGAGTGGTTATAGATTTTAAGTCACATTTGCCATAGAATAAAATTTTTAAATATTAAATATTAATAAAAAATAAATAATTTACGTTAAAAGTTAATGTTATCAAACACTTTCAAAATATAACAAATGCATGACGGTTTCAATTGAAGTTTAAAAAATATTTTATTCAACTATAAAGTTATTATCAAATTTTTAGTTATATTTTTTAAGATTAAACTCATGCTATATTTTTAATTTTTTAAAAAATAGAAAATATAATCTAAAATTTTAAAAATTAACAAAAAATTAATTGTCAAACCCTTGTTTTCACATTTATCAATAGGTTTATCAAATTAGTCATCTTACTAATTAGTTTACTAAAAAAATCAAATAACATATATTTAAACAAAAAAACCTTTCAGTCCAAATAATAACAAAATTTTTCTCTCTCATTTTATTGTTTGTCATTTCGAATTTTCTTCGTAAAATTAACATTTTGAGTTCAATAAAGAAAATATTTACAAATAATTAGTTTTATATATTTTATTTGTTATATGTGTTTGATTTCAATAATGAGTTAAGTGTTGAATGGAATCTGATTGAGATGGCTGAATGGGAGATTGGAGTGAAAAATTTTGTGTGGAAGGGAGGGGAAGGGGAATTATGTCTCCACTTCCAAGCACCACGCACATCGTGCGCATGGAAATGGAAGATTTCCCGCCTTTGCACGCTTACAAGAGCTTGTGCGTGGAAGCCACTGTACGTGCACGGAACTTGTGCACAAAATTTGTCACGAGACATTTGGGTACGGAATTGTCATTTTTGAAAAAAATTAATGATGTTTTTTAATTTTAAAATTTAAATAATTAAATTCTTTGTAAATTTTAGCATTTTAGTCCATAATCATGATGCTTTGCAAATCTTTCAATTTAGTAATGTTTAAATTTATCCTTAATAAAATTATGTTGTATCGTTTCACCTATATGATCAGTATTGTTGCGAGTATTATTTGTTACGATGGATATTGAGAAATTTTATTAAATAGAGAAGAAAAATATATCGTTAAAGGAAATATTTAATCAATACGTGTACTCAATGATTCGGCCAACCAGGATATTATTCATTTTGATGGTTTAGGATGTTATAACCTATGAATTTTTTTATTAGACATTTAAGATTTCAAACTTGAGCCTAAAATGACTCATACTATTAAAAGGGGCAGAGCTTATAAACACGAGTTTAGGCTCACTTTCAAATGAAATGAAATTTCACAATCCATTCCCTTTGGGTTAAATGTCCTCGTTGGCACATTTTAGTTAGGTGAGTTGATTCTAGTATAATTTGTGATGACCCAACTCAATTAGTATGATATTGTTTGTTTTTACAGTTTAGGATCGCATAATATACCAAGTCTTGGTCACTTACATTTTTATTCTTAACATTTAAAATTTTAAATTCTAAACTCAAAAAATCTCGTACTAGTTAAAAGGAATTGCACATTTATAAGTACAAGTTTAGGCTTGTTCTTAAGCAATGTAAGATGTCACAATTCTCCCCCTTTTAAGGTCTAACAGCTTTATTGCCACATTTTCAATTAGATGAGATAGTTCTAATATTATTTGTAATAATTTAAGTGAACTAGTATGATATTGTCCGTTTTGACGGCTCTAAATAACTTAACAAGCTCGATTTTTGACAGCTCTAAATAACTTAACAAGGTCGATTTTAATCCTTTCGCATATTTTCTTCTCGGCACTTAAGATTTAAATCTTGAGCCTAAAAGACTTTGTACTACTTAAGGGGGTAGAGCATTGGCAAGTAGAACTAATGATACAATTCTAAACAAGCACTTAACCTAGGAGATTGCATCCGAATAATATATTTGCCAATGTATTATCATGAATAGTTTCTCATCTATATGCCAACATAAAACAATATAACATAACATGTAAGTGAGTTTTTATAGCAAGTCATTAATCAACACAAGGATTAAACACTAACTAAATCATCTAGACAATTGCCACCGTCAAGAATTTGTGAATCCACTTAGGTGTGATCTAAACAATTATTCCATCTCTAAACACATTTAAGCACTTAAACCATTACATGGAAGCAATATAAAGCTCTGTGAGATCAAACTAACGGGATTAAAGTTCAACCATTACATGTCATACTTTAGTAAAAATTTACTTGATGGCTTTCAATGTTGTTCTTTATTAGATTAGTCTAATGTGTTTTTATTGAAAATTTTCTTTTTTTTTAAAATCTTGCCAAATTGGCTATGTACTATGTACTATTAAATTTCTTAACATGTTTATTACCAAGGCTATTATATTAAATAAATTAATAAATAAAATTTAAAACTTAAAAATTAAATAACTTACTTTTTTCTTGAATTTTTTTGAAAAATTTCAACTCTATAAAATTTTAGGAGAGTTATGAAGATCTTCTTCTATATTTAGTCCACCTTTAATTAAACTTACTTGAGCTTAATTGTATCTTCCTTAAAATAAAAAGTGAAGATTTTGATGTTCAAAATACCAACAATAAGAAAAAATATATTTATGATGAATTTTGAAAAATTCTTAGGTTATCTATAATTTTTTCACCTTTTATATGTTAAACTAACACTTCTCATATGTAAGTTATGTGGTTTTATTAAAGTAAATTTAATTTTATCTCAAATTACACCTATTTGATTATAATTACACTAAGTGCTAGTTTGTAATTATGCCACTTGTCTACCTAAAAAATCACATATATTCTAATTAATATATAATCATATTATATATTAATTATTTAGTAAAATATATAATTATATTATATATGTTACAATTCACAAATTAATATATAATATTATTATATTCTAATTCATTTGACAATTATTATAATACCATTTTAATAAATGTGTTATAATTAAATGGTCCAATATTTGAAAATTCTCTTTAACATATGAAAATAAACTCAAGTAAATTCCTTATTAAATTAGGTGTGACTCAATAAATTCACCATAAAATCGATGGTAGGCAAATATTAAAATTTTGAATCAAACTCTTTAATTTATTTGATATTTAATAAATTATCTCATAATTAATTAAGTATATTTACAAACTAAGATTGACATCTAACAATGTATCATGGCCACCCAAATTATAATAAATTATAAATTTTAAAATAAATTTTTTTTTATAATTGATTGCTATGCAATTCAATTTTTTCGTCGTACTATATTCTGAATGGATCAAGGTCATGGTAAATTATTAATATCTCTATATCCAGTGCTATGTATAATAAATCTTGATATTATAATTCATAAAGTGTATTGTCATTAAGAATTACTTCTCAATTCTATATTGCACCTTGGCCAAAGATTTCTTAAGTTATATCTCTATTATTCATATAAAGCATACTCTCGTAATGTACTATTTACCTATCTCTATTGTGAGATTATAACTCATAAGGTGTATCTTTATTATTCACTTCACTTTGGCAGATTACTTATTGAACATTCATATATCTTTATAAGTGTCATACTATATCTAATAATTATTTGTAATAAATTTTATTTAAATCTACCTTAAATAGTATCTATTGGTATATACTTTAAATTTAATAGTACTTTTGGATATTTAGCATATTTATTTTTTATATATCATGATATTATTGATTTATATATATTTATTATTTGTTATTTTATTATTATATGTCTGTATATTTAATAAATGTAATAATACTTTTAAAATATTATTAGTTGAATATCACTCTTAAATATTGCTAGTCAAACATTATTGTAAATATGATAATAATAATATATAAAAGTTAGCATGTGTAATGACTGTTGATAATATATGTGTGTTATGATATGAGATATCAAGTTAATACATAAGTGCAAACTAGTAAACTAATATAATAGACCAACCTATCATGAAAATGTTATATGAATCATTGTATGAGTATTATAAGCGATTTTTATAGTAACAATAATGTATGTAATTTTTGAATTTTAAATTATTATGTTTTCTTACATTTAAAATAATATATTTTAATATTTTTAAATGCCATTTGTAATAAGATAGACAATAAAAAAATAATTAAATATTTCATAACTCGTATAGAAGAATGTGTATGATTAAGATGAAATTTGTCCCTATTATATAATAGGAGTCATATTTTAAACTTTTTGATTGAGTGAGATTATGAAAATGTATAGTTATACTTAAAAAAGTCGATATGTAATATTGATTTCATTTGATGAAATAAGTATACTAAAATATTAAATAAATGTAAAATTAAACCATACAAAAATAACACATTCCATACCTCGTATTAATTGGGATATTTAGAATAAAAAATTTGAATTATATAATAACATTAGTTAGGAATAAGATAATATTGAACAATTGACTTCATTATTTGGATAGTCATGATATGTTACTAGACATCACTCATTACTTATAATATTAAAATTAAATTTTAATATTATTATCAATTTTACGAGAATACGTTGGGTCACATATTAAGATTGAAAATAATAGTAACGTTAATTCATAAAAATAAATAAATAAATATATATATATATATATATATATATATATATATAAAATCCTAAATATGTGTAGAATTTGTTAAGTTATTTGGGTATTGAATTTAATTAAATCCATAATATAAATATTAAATTATATTTTATAAGTACATATTTTACTAAATAAATTAAATTTTATAAAAAAGTCCGACGTAATGATTTAAGTTTAAATTAAAGTTCTAAAATAATATTATAAATATATAATATTTATTTTTTGTGATGTGTGCCTAGGGTCCTTTGCATGTTTTTCTTTTGAAAAAAAAAACTTATAAAAATGATTGACACTCAAAAATATAAAAGTTAACACTTTGAATTGATTTTCAATCGTGTGAATACCATAGAGATGCAAAGACAAATAATTTGTGTTTGTAGTTTGATAAATCATCTATTATATTTTTTTCTCAAAGTTTTTGTCATAAAAGAATAAATTAAATATTTTTTAGAATCATTCAAGATCAAATTTAACTTAAGTCTAATATCCAAGTATTTAGAAAAATTAAAGAGGGAAGGATTTACTCCAAAATCTAAACATTTAGAAAAATAACTCACATGTCCAAAAGCATTTAAATATAATAATATAAATAATATTATAAATTGTAGATTTGGTGCATTAATGTTGATATGATTACACCTTAATGTTTTTAAATTTTTCTCATACAATAATAGTTTAAATACTTATCATAAAATTCTTTATTTGATATAATGATTGCGATATTTAAATTTATGGGAAGTGGCAAGATATCACAATTAGAGAATAATTTTTCTTAAAATAAAAATTAAAAAAATAAAGTTTTATGATAGTTTTTTTATCTGATAGGTAGACGTGGCAACAAACTACAGGATACCAACTTGTTCCACCTTATTCGTCTACTCTCTCGCCCACTAAATCCGGACTCCGTCAAATCAATGACCACTCCCGCTATAGGAGAGGTCTTACGGAGGGTTTTAGCGGACACCAAAACAAAGAAACAGAGAAACAATGGCAGCAGATTCGAATCTCGGTCAAGCTGAGTTTCGATGTCATCACTGTGCGGGGCCGCTTTCAATGGAGATGGTATCTGTTATACTTGTTACTTTTTCACGATAAATGATCATGCTTCTATAGCATTTTTTTTAAAGGATGATAAAACCTTTTTTTTTAAATTATTGGAATTTGACTTTCGAAGTTTCTGGCTGATTTGGGAATGGTTGCAGGAGACGAGTGAGTGGACGGTAGCTCCTTTTATAAGGGATAGTTTTTCCATGGTAATTTTCTTCTTGATTTCATGTTATTTCCTGAATTTTTCAGTGTTTTCCTATGAATTATGTATGTTAATGTGTAGTTTTTCATTCTAAGATGTTGAATTTCGGAGTTTGGCTTTTGTGGGTTGTGAAGATTAGATTCATATACTAAAAGCTTTCCTTCTATTCTCCTTGTTTTCGAATTTGGAGTTTAGTTTGCGCTTTGTTGAATTTTAGACTTTGGAAAATTCTTTTTAATTTAGCTCAAATGTTCTTCCCGAGAATTGGAAATTGAGGTCATTTTTATGTATCAGTTATGCTAATGTATTTGAATTCGTAATTTGGAGTAAGGAAAATTAGTTCTTTTCTGGATCCGATTTAATGGAACCATAGATAAATTATGTTAGTTAGTTCTAAATGGGATTGCTTGTGCTACGATAATATATTAGTGATTTACCAAACGTAAACGAACTGTAACTGCATTTTTGCAGCTTTGATATTTTAATTTTTGCTTCTTATATGAGATGTTGGGTTCTATTTTTTTGTCTTTGTTTCTGTAGATTGGCTCAGCTGTTGGTGGTACAACAAGTGCATTCTATGGATTCAATCATGGTAAAGTATTCTTTTTCACCTACTCCAGTTTTCTTTTAACAATTAGGATTTCATATTTTGATTTGTTTCTTTTCATGCTTTTTTACTGATTAAATTATTCAGATCTCGATTATCTGAAGACAAAAAAATGTTGAGAAGGATAAATGAGAGGTAAGGAAAAATGAAAGAGTATAAATGTCAGGGATGAGCTGAAACAGTGGATGAAATTCTACTTTTCAGCCTTTTCTGAATCCTTGGGTCTGTTAAATAACTCCAACACTTCAGTTAACATCATGTGAACACTTAAATTTATCTATATGTTTGACTGGAGGGAATGAAACTGAAAGGGAGAAGTTAAGAGGGCTATCTTTTGTTTCATCAATTTGGTGGAATAGGATGAAGAAGGGAAGGGAAGGGAGAAGATTGTCACATTTCCTTCTTTCACATCCCCGTTGCCTAAGTTGGGAAGAGAAGGGGGTGCCATTTTTATTAATTCTACCATTACTACTTTACATTTCAAATGTATATGTATTTATTTCTATTCTTAAATTTTTTTTATGATAAAGGTTTCTCTTATTCATTTCATCGGTTCTGAAAGATAAAAGGATAAATATCACTCAATTTGCAGCCTTAACAAGTCTTATTCTTTCCATCCCTCTATCGCTTCTTTTTTCTTCCTATAAATCAAAGTTAAACCCCCTAAGATAGGGTTATAAAAGGAAAAAATGCCTCCTAGTTACAGGGAATCTTCGGGCCTGTCTTCAGAATTATACTTCTCTATGTCCTGGAATGTGAACAATGATACTTATCTGCTTGTATTTTTCTTTCATAATTATCTACAGATGCATTTAGTATTCCTAATATTTTCCCATCTTCTAATTCTTGGGCGTTGCACTATATTTCTTTTTTGATTTGGAGTGTTACAAAATATTTTTCCTGGGCAATGCTATGTTTTCTCTTATTAATCATTTATGGATGTTCAATGAAGAAATGAGAATTTACCTATTCTGTGTTTGTTGATGCAGTTATGCCAGTTGTCCGGAGATGGGTAAAAGGACCCATGTGGTTGCATTTCCTAATTGGTGTAAGTGTCTTCGTGCATTGTTATATTAGATCATCCTTGTGTTTCATTCAGTCTTCCTCTTGTTTCCAGTGAGAAACATAAAACAAATTTTATCATTGATAGGAAATAGTTATAAAGATGGTAAATAAGCAGTGGACTTGAGGTTGAAAAAATGCCACTAAGATGACCAAACTTAAGAAGCCTCTCATACCAAATTTAGGGTGCCTCTAAAACTCCTTGAATAAAGAAAAAAGAAGTATCCTTAAATCATTTTGAAACCAAAGCTCACAAAGATCTAAGAAGTGAACTTTATCACACAAGAAAAGAAGATTGATGTTCATGGATATTATTGACAATTGATCATCATCTGCTTTTGTGATCATGCTGTTATTACTTTTGATCATTATAAACTCACCGATCCCTCTTCATGGTTATGTAGGCACCTCCTGTGATAGTATTCTCTTCAGCATGTGCAGGATTGGCAGGTCAGTGGGTGTAATTTGGCTTACAAATTTTGTTATTGAGTCGTGCCATTTCTTAATTCAGTGTTATTAACCTTTTTTTTTTTTATTTTGGGAGGAGACTAGTCATGTCAAATTTGTTTGAAGCATTTAAAGGCACAGTCTTCATAGTCAGTTGCATAATATTATTGTGTTGTTGTAGATCTTTCTCTTTAGTCACCCAAATTTAACTATGAATTGTTTAAGCATTTAGAATAGAGATTATAATGAATATTATTTCATGATACGAGGATTTCAATTTTTCCTTCTATCCATCATCTTCCAATAATATACCTTAAAAGACATTTCAGAATTGTTTTGGAAAATGCCTTGGTGCACAAACATACTGAGGTTCAGAGAATTAAGCTCTCATTTCATTAAGAGGTAATCTCTCTTTGAAAATCTGCAGGTGGTGCTGTTCCAGCCATAGCCCAACTTGCTTCGTCTTCTTACCATGCAGCAGTCTCATCACGTTCTCTGCCTTCCCCACCTTCACAGGATGATAAGATGCAGAAATCCAGAACTTCTTCTACATTGTAAAGTTGAATTCCGAAATTCATCTAGGTGCATTTATGAGAAGCATGTGCATGCCCTGCTGCACTGCTGTCATTGGAGCTCTATGGCAATCAGTTTTAGTCATGTATTCCAATTTAAAATAAATTTTTTGAGTTATGGAATGGATTTATGGATATGAAATCAATTATTTATACTGCACTCTCTTTGAAAACAGTTATTTGAAGATAAAATTTAAACTATTTATTTATTTTAATTGTAGATTAAATTCTTTATTCTTTCTAACGATGGTGTCGTTCCTCAGCAGTTATAGTTTGATGTTAAACTCAATGGGAAAAATTTTAGATAAATCCCAAGTTTTGTTTATTAGTTACTTAAATATAAAAATATTAGATGAAGATTTCCATTGTGTTTGCAAAACCAGAACGCAATATTTTGCTAGTTACACAAATATATGGTTTTTACTTATAAAATTAAAAAACAGTCAAAATATAAGAGAAAAATAACCATTCTTATTGTGTATATAATTAATCTTTACGAATTAAATGAAAGAATTTATTGACTGTTATGAAATTAATAAATTAATCGAACTTAATGGATATGATAGAATAAAGTCATTCAAGTATTTAATTTGGATGGGAAAATAAAGTGATTTAAAGTATTTAATTTGGATGGAAAAATAAAGTGATTTAATATGTTTGTGTTATATCCTCTGTATATCTTCAATACCCTCATTACTATTGAATTCTTTTTTTGGAATCTAGATATCTTATTGTATGGAATTCTTGTTTTTGGAATTTAGATATCTTGTTGTATTGAATTCTTGGTTTTTTCTTATTCAACATGTTTTCTATGGATTTGTACCATTATATAGCTCATTTCACAGACAACTTTAATATTCTAATCCTTACATGCTTCAGGATTCTTTCTTTATCCTGAGTTGTGAGCTAGAAAGATCATAAATTTTTGGTTGATATGTTCACAATAACAAATATATTAATTTCTTCCAATATTTTAGAATTATATTTAAATTTTTTAATTAATACTAAATTAATGGTAAAATCATTTTGTTGAAAGGTTGAGAAAAAAAAAATAGAAAAAGAACTGACACAAGAAAAAGGAAAAGTTTTTATTAGTTTTTCTATTTTCATTTAAATGTTCCATTTAGGATATATAAAACTGAAATTTATATGAAAGATGACATCTCTCACAAATTGGGTGGCTATCAAAATGAATATTTTTAGTATGACCAGAAAATCATTGTGAAAAAACTATTACTTTAAAAACGTGAACCAACATGAATGGGTCTAAAATAGTTTAGCTGAAGAAATGAAAAAGGAATGGTAATACGTGGAGGATTATCCCTAATGCTTGCTCTATTTTAGAAAGCACAACCCAGATGCCATGCCTTACCAATATATTTTGTTGTTGTTAATCAAAATAATCTTCTATTGTTTGTTTGAACATATTCTTTATAAGCGACACTTCTTATTGGCCTCTTAATTTCACACAATTCTCCTTCTTAAACTCTATAAAAATTGCATTTTTTTTTGTCAATTTAAATTTTAATATTCAAAGTGCTCACGTTACTTTTCCTTTTTCTTCTTGTCACATTTTTTCAAGTCCAGCTTATTAAAATAAAAGAACATTTTCCAAATGGGATTACTTCAAACCCAAATGCACATGCACACATAATTATATATGTTAATTTTTAAGTGAAGATTAAATAAAATATATGTTTAAAATTTTTTATATTTATTAATTAATTTTTATTAATGTTTCTTATTTTTATATCTCCTCTCTCCTCCATACTTTCTCTCTCACTTTTTAATAATTAATTAAGAAATTTTCTTTTCTCTCTTTCTTTCCTTTTCTGTTAAGTCATTTCATCCTCTTTTACATGTTTCTTTTGATTTTTTTGTTTTATCTTTTTTAGAGGTATGCAAAATTGAGTTTGGCTCCGATTTCACATGGTACCAAAACCTATCCTATTTAATAAGGTATCTTATTTTTTGATTTTATTCGGTTTCGGTTTCAAAATAAGATACCAATTATCTTAATTTTATAATTTTTAACTCTAAAAAAAATTTAAATTATTGATATTAAATTGTAAAAATAGTAAAATACATAAATAAAAAATTATGTGATTGAAAGATAATACAAATAATTTATAAAAAAATTGATAAACGATAATTTATTTAAAAGATATTATATTGTTATTTGACTTAATATTACATATCACAAAAAAAAATTTGATAGTATATTTATATATCTAATAATAGTATACCGTACATATTTTTATTTATAATAATTATTAACTTATTTAAAAATTTGAAATAAATATATATACATTACAATTTTATTAAATTATTATATAAATAGTATGATAAGTTAAGTTAAATAAAATATTATAAATATATTAATTAATTTTTTCTATATAGTTCAATGAATAAAAAATATTCTCTTAAATAAATTATTTATTGAACTAAATATGAGAATATTTTACGTAAGCGTTACATTTGCATAAAGTCAATAATAAATTTTAATATCACGTGCTAAATTTGAAGTATTTATTTAAAATTAATTTTTTATAATTTTAATAAAAAATTCTAAATGTTATTATTTTATTAATTGAATGATTTATCGAATATAAATTAATATTTATTTTATTTATAAAATAAAGTAAATAAATAATTTTTTATTTTTTAAATTAAATTAATTCCTCAATTCCTTAGTTTGGTTCTACTTTCTTGATTTTTAGAACCAAAATTTATCCTAAAACATTAGTTTCAGTTTGAAACTAGTTTTTTCAGTTCGATTTATGGTAGTTTTGGTTATATTCGGAATTATTGCACACCCTTAATCTTTTTTATAATATTTTTATTTTTCTCTTCATAAAATCTTTTTGTCAAAATCTTTTATCCTTCACATATTTGATTGAACCAAGGTAGAAGGAAAATAACTATTTTGAGTTTATTGGATTACAAAAATAAATAAATAAATAAAACTCTTGCTTAATATTAGATTGTACAAATATCTTATTTTTACATCTTTTTTTTTTTCTAATTTGGTTTTATCTATAATTTGTTAATTTAGATTCTAAAATTTGAATTATATCTTCTTATTAAAAAGTAACATGCATACCGTCATTAGTAAAGAATGTCAAAATATATTTATTTTCAGAATTTCACGTACATTATAATACACATGCTTCAAGATATTATGAAAATCTATTTATTTTTAAAATTTTAAGTACAATTATAATATATACTGGAGTAGGTATTATAATTTTTGTGAGTCTCTTGGTTGATTGATAAGAACAACAAATGAAAAATTAAATAAATTAAATGATCGAAAAATAAAAATTTTTGATTAATCAAAAGAGAGAGGGATATAAAAAATAAAAATAACAAAGAGAAAAATTGAAAAGTGGGTTTGAATGAGTAAAAGAGACTAAATTAATACCTTAGTTAATAATCATGAATAGTCTTCTAAATTTATTTGTTAAATATAGATTAAGGATTGACGTAAGAAATTATATAATTTTAAGAAGTTCTAATCCTTTCTCGTACACACCCACATATACGAGATAAAATCAACCACATTTAAGAATTATACAAATATTTATATCAATTTTCTTTATATTAATAATCTATTAAGAGTTAGGATTAAATAAAATAAATATTATATTAAGTATTATCATTAATGTCTTAAATTTTTAAATCTCCTCTCTTCCATTTTTTCTCAATTTTTCTAATAATTAACTAAGATATATATTTTTATCTTTCAATCATTTAATTCTTTTTATTCTTATTACTTTACATGAGAATTATAGAAATTATAATGTTTTAATGCATATGTCATATTCTACTTGAAATACTAAAAATAAATATATTTTTTTCGTTCTTTAATATGATTATATATATTATTTAATTGATACAAATCATGACACAATTTCAAAAAATTTAATTTAAATTATAATTGGTCCGGTTATGAGAGTACAAGTAAAAAAATTCAAAAATACATTTTACGGGCTGATTCAATAAGTTTGGATTTAAGTGAATTCGTAAATGTCTATTGAATTTGGTCCATATATCTAGCAAAAATGGATCAGCATGATTCAAGTTCTAGAAAAATCAGATCAAACCTAAACTTAATTTTAGCAAGTAAAATAAGTATGTTTAGGAGTATTTAAGGTCATTTGTAAGACTATTTAATTAGTCAACTTTTCTTGTTTAATTTTGATATATAAAACCATTTAATTGGTTGATTATTTTCTTTTTATTTTAAGTAAGTAGGATATATTATTTTTAATTTTAATTAAAATAGTCTATAATTAAGGTATTTTAAAAACTTGCATTGTAATAATTTAATTTATGAATAGATACTTTTGAATAAGAACAAATCAAAATTTATTAGTCAAAAAAATTGATAGTTCTTTTCTCTTTGGTTCTTTGAAAATTATTCGAACTTATCAAAAATTATTCTTGTAATATTCATCAGTGACTTATAAAATGGATTTTCATTATCGTTTGTGGTGTCTATATTATATAGATGTTCTTATTTTTTTTTATAAATAACGGGTCGAGATTCTATTTAAATATGATCATAAAACGATTTTGAATTTCTTGTTTTGAGTTCAAGTTTTGTTATTCTTGACGAGATTCATATCATTAATTTCATTAACAAAATAGTATTTTAATATTAATATTTCAATTAATAATTTATAAAAATAATCAAGTTAAAAATAAAAAATTTGATTAAAAATAAGAGATTTACATAATTTGATATTAAACAAAAAAATTTAAATAAATATATTTTTACGTTCTTTAATATGATATTATGCACATTATTTAATTTTCTTACAAGATATTATTTTAATATTAAAATTTAAATTAAGAGCAAAAACAGTTTGGTGTAAAAATAAGACATTTACACAATTTTATATTTAACAAAAAAAGAGGATAGAAAATATTTAAAATATAAGGTGTTAACCATAATTAATATATTTTAGGAATTTATTTCATTTAGTAGTGACTCTTAACAGTTTGTTAATTTAAAGTTTATTTTAGAAAATTGAGTATCTCCTTTTATATATATATATATATATGAATTTTTTATACTAATTACTTAACTATTAAATCAACGTACTTTCAATTATTAAAATTAAATCTAATATGTGTAATCAATATGTTATAATAAATATCTATGCAAAATGTAAGCTCAACCATTCAATTGCAATTAATAAAATGTAATCTCAATCATTCAATTACAATTAATTTAATGGTATGTAAATGATATAAATAATTAATCTAATGGTATGCAATGATGCAAAGAATTGTGTAAAAATAGAGACTTTTGATCGTGCGTGCACATATGTCTGCGCGCGCGCGTGTATATATATATATATATATATTATCTTGTAATTTTTTATTTATAAGTAATTAATGTGCATTTAGATTATTGTAAAAGTACAAATAATTGTGCTTGACAAGTATTGTTTACCATCATGACACAAAAATTGAAAAATGTACTTTCTAATTTTTCATGATTTTGTTTTCGAAATTTTCAATTAGGTTAAACTCTGAAGTAATTAAAATAATAGAAGAGTGGTTTTATTAATAAATCACAATTAATCGTAGTTTTGATCCCATAGATCCTCTATTTAGCAATGACTAAAGCAGGGAAGTCCATCGCAGCGTTATTACTCTACCAGGATACTCAACGTGAAAACTATAAATAGGAAGGAGTTCTGTTTCATCAGCAAATTAAAGCCGATATTTCAAAACTGTTCTATATAAAGCAATACCTACGTGGCCTTCCATGCGTCTTAACTCATAAGCCCTACAAAACTCCTTCTTTCCCACGTACTTCTCTCTGTGTTTTTATTCATAACCCTTAAAAAAAAAATTAAACTTTTCTTATTTTGAAACTTGAAAGAAAATCACTAATTTTTTTTTTATTTTACTTTCTGGTTTATTAATTTTTTCTGAGCATAATAAGGAGGATACTAGCAGAAGCTGGAATGGTGGTGGGTGATCAGAAGAGGCGAAAGACAAAGATAGTTTGCACATTGGAGCCGGCTTCGAGCTCTGTGGAGATGATAGAGAAGCTTTTGAGGGCCGGTATGAATGTTGCTCGCTTTAACTTCTCTCATAGATCCATGCTTGCCATCAGGAAACCTTGATAATCTTCGGACTGCCATAACAACATTGGCATTCTCTCCGCTGATATGTTAGATACTAAGGTATGTTCAAACCAAAACTCCATCTTTTCTGGTTTTTGTGCTGCTTTCGGGTAATTCCGTATCAGGGTTTTTTTTTTTTCCTTCTTGGATTTAGGGTCTTTTTGGGTTTTTGTTGTCTTTTCTGTTTGTATCTAGGTCTGTTTTTATACACTTGTTTTTGTGGTTTTTTGTCGAAATTGTTTCGGCGCCTGAAAACTGGTTTGGCAGCGTATTCTGGAGTTACTTTTAGAAACTTATATATAAAAAGGCTGAGTTGCTATGAATAGAAACCGTGCATTCTTGTTTTATCTGGTTGGACAGATGCAAAGATATTGATTTTGAAATCAAAGTAAGTTGTAGTTTTCTCCTTTATAATCATTGTAAATAGACATCAGATGCTTAAGTTTGAACCAATCAACAACTTTTGATTGATTAACTAATTAAATATGATACTCGCAAGAATCTTCGCGACATGATTTATATTTTGTTTGCCTCAATGATCAATTCGGACCTCTAATGTTCTGTCAGAAGCTGCTTTATGAAAAGCCGGTCTGAAAGCTTATGATTCGTGGTATAAACTTCAATTGCTTTTAATAATCAATGCTACTCCTTTTCGGAGAGCTAGAGAAGAAATACGCGTTGAAAACCTTTTTGGAATTCCATATCCTTGCCTATTTCTGCTCTCCTAGATCATGCGTTTTGCTTTCTTTCTCTTGTAAAAAGAAAGGAAGTTTTGTCGTTAATTTCAAATATTAGAACATTTGAAAGCGCTTAAAATGATGGATAGTGATGGTATGAAACCGTGCTCCTCTTTCTCTCCTAAAAATTAATGTGGGCCTTGTGTAATAATACAATTACCTTATTTGCAAGGTATCAAATTTATAACTGGTGATCAGGGACTTGAATAACAATGTTTCCTAAACCTGTAACTATTGCATGGTCCTGAGATTCGGGCAGGATTTTTGAAGGATAGAAAGCCCATACAACTTTTGCAGGATCAAGAGATTAACCATTTCCACTGACTATAGCTTAGAGGGAGATGAGAATATGATCTGTATGAGTCACAAAAAGTTGGCTGAAGATTTGAAGCCAGGAAGTGTTATTTTGTGCGCCGATGGAACCATGACACTAACAGTCTTGAATTGGGATAAAGAATTGGGTTTGATACGTTTTCGTTGTGAGAACACCGCAGTTCTGGGTGAGAGAAAGAATGTGAATCTTTCTAGGGGTCATTGTTGATCTCCCAACCTTAACAGAGAAGGATAAAGAGGATATTCTACAGTGAGGTGTCCCAAACAAGATTGACATTATTGCGCTGTCATTCGTTCGCAAAGGTTCAGGCCTTGTGGAGGTTCGAAATCTGGTGGGAAAGCATGCAAAGAATATTCTTCTTATGTCCAAGGTTAGTAAAAACTATCCGAAATCTCAACTTTTAAGAAAGGTTTGACTGAATTAGACCTGTCAACTTTCCATGTTGTGTATGTAGGATTCTTTCAATGAGATTGGCATATGTAAGCCCAAATTGTACTACTTTATATGTTGGAATTACTTTGTTGAAGTAAGTGAAGCATCAAATTTTGTTGTATACTGAGTAATGACAAAGTTACTGTGTTTCGACAGGTTGAGAATCAAGAAGGTGTTCTAATTTTGATGACATTCTTGCAAACTCTGAAGCATTAATGGTGGCTCGAGGTGACCTTGGAATGGAAATCCCAATTGAAAAGATATTCCTTGCTCAGAAAATAATGATACAGAAGGCCAACATGCAGGAAAGCCTGCAGCAACTGCTACACGGATGTTGGACTCAATGATCAAATATCCAAGGCCTACGCGAGCTGAAGCAACTGATGTTGCTAATGCAGTTCTTGATGGCACTGACTGTGTGATGCTCGGTGGAGAAACTGCTGCTGGAGCCTACCTGAAATTGCCGTTCACACCATGGCTATAATTTGCTTGGAGGCAGAGAACTTCATAGATTGCGGAGATCTTTTCAAGATAGTAATGGAAACTGCACAGATTCCTATGAGTCCACTAGAGAGTTTAGCTTCTTAGCGGTGCGAACAGCGAATTGCATAAAAGCATCTTTGATTTTGGTCCAAACAAGAGGCGGAACCACAGCAAAGCTGGTGGCAAAGTACAGGCCGAGTGTGCAAATTTTATCTTGTGATATTTCCGGGGATAAAAACAGATTCAATCACGCAGTCATGCAGTGATGAAGCTCCAGCAAGGCATAGCCTTATTGTACGTGGTCTGGTGCCTGTTTTGAGCTCAGGGTCTGCAAGAGCCTCTGATGTTGAATCAACAGAAGAAACCATAGAGTTTGCCCTTCAGCATGCCAAGGAGAAGGGACTTTGCAAGCCAGGAGACTCAGTTGTGGCATTGCACCGCATGGACATTGCTTCAGTGATAAAGATCTTGATGGTGAAGTGATCTTATACAGAGAGTAATTTGTGTTTACTGGATTCAAAATCTTTCCGCCTATAATTTCTGTTAGTGTCTTTACAATAAGCATAATGATTTCATTAAATGCGGAAGTAGAGTTGTTTTATGTTTGCATTTTAAGGCATTTTTACAATTCATTTTGACAGTGGACTTGTATGGTTCTGCAAGGTCATCTGGTTCTTTAACAGGGACAGTCTGAGTTGAAAAACAGGGAGGAGAAAACAATCCTCCTTTGTGCTTTAATACAGAACAAGGAAATTAACACTAACTTCATAAATATGGCTAATATAGATAGCCAATAACATTGTCAGTGATTCCTTGAGCTAGGCTAAACTTTTTACAGAAAACAAGATTAAAATAGAAATTTTACATTTAATTTTGTTGGACTGACAAAATCTTATGCAAAGTATAAAAACATGGAATAGGATAAGTAGTAATTTGCATATACGTGCGTTCAATTCTCATCTCTAAGTGCAGCAGTTCCTGGTCGAGGCAATGCTGCTGCTGATGATTCTGAAGAACTTCCCCTCGAGATCCTGATAAAGAAAATAAGCCATCAAAAGGCCATGGGACAGGAATCCAATATCTCCTCCCATTTCCCATTGTCTGTTCTCCAGTGCCAAACCTCTGACTCTTCTGCACGTTCTCATTACCTACACTCTTTTCTCTATTTCCAGACCCATTTCCTTCAACCTTCAAGTCATCAGATGGCAATTCGTATCTGCAAACCGGGCAAGAACTATGGAGTTCCAGCCATGGAAGAATGCAGTCATTATGGAACTTGTGTTTACATGGCATCTCCTTTGCTTCACTTCCCATCTCAAAACCCTCCAAGCACACTGAACATTGCAAGTTGTTATCAATACTAACTGTGGCATTGCTTTAACAGCTTCTTTCTGGGCCGGTGGACTTCCATGTCTGTTAGGATCATTCTCTAGCAAATTCTGTAGCAAAATATCCAAACCAGGCTCTATAAGATACCTAAAGAGGTAGCTGCATTGTTTTGATTAATCAAAGCCTCTTCATTCATAGGATTAACCAAAATAAAACTACCAGTCCTATCGGAATCCTATGATCGATAACTTACACCAGAACGAATATCTTGAAGTAAATGTGAGAACGCAGCAGAGCTGCTTCTTCCTCTCCTCCTCCTCAGAAAGGTCTCAAAATCCCTCTCTTGCTCAGCCTCGTTGCCTGCAACTTGTTCTTGGGCTGCTATACGCCCACGAGAGGAGCCTAAACCGCCAATCAAACGAAGCAAGATCGGGGCCCATAAAGAAAGTGCGCGGTCTGATCCTACATCAATGTCATCGTTCATGTAATCTCCCATGCTGCCGCCCATTTGCTCCAGAAACCCACCATCGCAGAATGGACATTTGATCTCGGCTTCCATTCTCTCGGATTCACCATTTGAGAGCACATGTAACACCAGTATCTACATAACATTGCATCTCTTATGTCTCTTTATTTATGTAACAATCTAAACAAATTCAAACAGAAATCAAGAACAACTCTTCGCACTCTAATAATCAAGTCAACCGAAGAAGGGAAATCCAATAAAATTCAATTTATACAAATTTTCTTGGAATCATATGCTGACATAAATTGATACTTATATGGTGATTGGTTGGTGGGAATTTGTTTTCTTTCAAGAAACTCAATACCTCTAATTTACTTTTGTATTATTGCACATTAATCCCTTAGCGATTTTGATTTGATGATGACAAAATGTGAGAAAATGAGAAACAATATATGCCATAACATATGGCTGCAAAGGTAGTAGTCCTAATAAATACTTTTGATTTTTCATATATATATATATATACACACATGCATGTATTTACAGTTTTATCAAAAATTATTCTAATAGTATGAACAAGAATCTTAAACTCTCTTTCAATATCTTACTAATGGAATTGTTCAATACCAATATTTTTAATTATGTCAAATACTAATTAACCAAAAGTATAACTGGGGTATAATACTCTTACAATAAACAAATTAATAATATAGCAATTCATTTATAAAATAAATATCCCATAATGTTCTAAGTTCATAGTAAATTAATAAGACAAATCTAGCGACTACAGAAAAAAATAAAATAAAATCATATAGCTTTGAGCAAATATTCACTACCGCAGAGGAAATTTTTTTTTTTTAAAAAAAAAGTTTATTTGTGTGATTTGCGATTAGAAAGGAGGGTAAAAGTGGAAATTAGAACCATATAAAACCTAGCAAAAACCCTAGTTGGAGAAAATCAACTACTTGAACTTTTCTGAGCACAGAACTCAATAGTTCCTCTCTGTTTCTGTACCAACGGCGGCGCGTGAAGGCCAACCTCCCTTTTCCAAGAGTTTGCAGGACGCTTTCCGCTGCCCGTGGCCGGATTAAGGGTTGGTGTAGCATTTTGGTTTTCTGTTATGTAGACTGCCCGCGGTCAGAGCCATTACAATCCATTTATGGGTTGAGCTATGATGGCCTCGCGGGCTCATTCCCCGCCCAAAAAGGTTCCTAATATTACTGTAAATATACTTGAGTGGACACCTTTTGTAAATTATAACACGAATTGCTATTTTTGTTTTCATGTTTATCTGGGTTTTCTGAAGATTTTTTTTTGAAGTCTTTTATTCATTTCTGTGGATAGGGTTTGAGTTAATGGAGAGGAATGCAAAATTTTCCTAATTTAAGAAGGGTTTTAATATTTTGTCAATTTTGGAAATTTACAAGAGCTTGTTAATTAAAAATGCATGTTTTTAATCTGTTTGTATTTAGGACAAATTTCAAAAAAGCTAATGAAATTTATATTGGTTGCTTGTGAATGATTAGTGTATGTGTATAATTCTTTGGGTTATGAAGGCAAAGTTAACTATATACAAAATTGTATGAGTTTTATTATTATTTTCTTGTGTAAGCTGGGAAATTTCCTAATGTTTTGCTTATAGAGTGTTAAAATGCCGATGATATTAGTTTGGATGCAATTTAAAAAAATTATATGAAATAATTAGTTTAATTCGTATTATGTTTTTCACAAATAACAATATAGTTATAGATTAAATAAAAAAATAATTAGAAAATTTTGGTTTTAGAGAGAGAGAGTCACACATTGCGTAGTCCTAAAGACAAAAAATTCCTTCCTCGTGTGAGTATTGGCAGATCTCTTTAACTTGAAAATAAAACCTTAGCTTGCTGTCACTCTTCTTTGATGAGTACAATCAACAAGAGGAAAAAAAAACACTTAAAGTCTTTGTAGTGTAGTTACAAGAAAGCAAAGAATGCAATTTAGAGAGAATAAAGGATAGTAGGAAATGTAAAATGTATTCTACACAAAGAGAGAACACCATTTATATAGTAATATTTGGTTCTATGTGTTAAAATAAAAAATTAAAGCTAATTTGAATTTAAAATGTTTGTAACTCCTATTGACTTTAATCTTCATAATTAAATCTTTAATTTTGAAATCATAACTTTTAAGAGTTAATTAAAAAATTAAAATTTTGTAACTGTTAAAACATTATTAGAAGAACTAAAGGTTTTGTAACTTTTAAATATTATTACAAAGATTTAAATTTAAAATCAAATTTTTAAAACTTTTATTTTCAACAATCCCTTGCAAAGGTAAAATACACGCACACTTGTGACATTGTACTATGCAATTGGTGTAGGTGCCTTTTGAGCTTGTATTTATACTTAGGAATATTCATTGAAGGTACTAGAGTGAACTATGTCTTGAACTCTGTTTCTTTGATCAAACTTCAATTACTACACACATAATAGCAACAAAGACTTGGTTTTAATGAGTTCACGCTATTAATAGCCATGCATTCATATCTTGATTTTGATGAGAGTTTTTAGGGAAACAAATCAATTCTCATAGCCACAATTTTATGATGACTCTCATTTAAGTAAATCCTCCAAAGGTATATGTGAGCTGTACCTTATGAGATATGCTAGCTTGGGATTCATTTAGAGCAAATGCCTTTCTTTTACAGCACAAAGTAGCATTTTTCCATAGGGATGAACATATTAGTGCTAAAAAAGTTGTATAATATGAATTGTTTCTACTCATTGAATCTCTTTCACCAGGTTTTCAATCATAGAGGTTGGGTTATCTCCCCAAGTGAATTCCCTTGTGAGCTTAGGTTCATTCCCCTCAACATTTCTTGAATGAATTTCTTTGAAAGCCTTTTTGTTAACTGATCAGCTATGTTCAACTCTGATTTTAAAAAATCCAAAGTTGTAATAGTGTTCTCAATTAGATTTTTCACTGATTTATATATCACTCTCATATGCCTTTTTATCTTCTTATTCATATGAGATTGCTTTACTAAATTTGTAACAGCCTTACAATCACAGTGTATAAGAATAGAAGATAAACTTTTATCTACAATAGGCATTTCAAATAAAAGACTTTTAATCCATTCAGCTTTTTTATAAGTAGTATCTAAAATTATAAGTTTGTACTTATGAGAATAATGAATGGTGGTTAAATTCAGGTGCATACATGCACATTTGTTTTGACCAAAAATTTTTCAAAAATTACCAGTACCTAAGTAGAGGAAGTATAATTGTAGGGAATAATTATACTGCATAAGTGATTGGAGTTGGAAATATTAATTTGAAGACAACATCTGAAAAATTTTAGCTTTAAAAAGAGTAAGACATATCCCAGAAGTGAGAAGGAATCCTATTAGTAGGTCGTCCTTAGTTCAACAAGGATATAAGATTGTACTTGAGTTAAATAGAGTAGTTGTCTCGAAAAATAATATATTTGTGGGCAAAGGTTATGTTTGTGATGGTCTATTTAAGTTAAATAATGTTTTAGTTTTTAATGAAATTTCTGAAGGTCTTAGTATTGAATCATCTAATATTTGGCATGGGAGGCTTAGTCATATAAATTTGAAAAAACTTAAAAGAATAATGAATCTTGGTTTAGTTCTTAAAGCCCATTTGACTTGAAGCAAAAATGTGAAATTTGTGTGCAAGCCAAACAACCTAAAAAGCCTTATAAGTCTATTGAGAGGAATACTCAAGTTTTAGAACTTGTTTGTAGTGATATTTGTGATTCTAATAGACCACTTAGTATTAGAGGAGGAAATAATTTCTTTGTGACTTGATAACTATTCAAAGTATTGTCGTGTATTTTTGATCAAGGCTAAAGATAAGATTTTTGATAAATTCAAAGTATACAAAAATGAGGTAGAGAACTAATTAGAGAAAATGATAAAGAAACTTAGATATGGTAAAAGCGAAGAGATTGCCAATTTAACTTTAAAAGACTTATGACTCATATTAGCTTTAATCTTCATAATTAAAATTTTTAATTTTGAAGTCATAACCCCCATGCAGTTAATTAAGAAATTAAAATTTTGTAACTCTCAAAACATTAGTAGAGAAATTAAAGGTTTTATAACTCTCAAATATTATTACAAAGATTTAAATTTAAAATCAAGTTTTTAAAATCTTCATTTTTAACATTGTTTTCATGCTTTTTTTTTTTTTTGGAACGTATGCCTTTGTAACTTCATAGATTCTCAATTGAGTTGATTGTAGATTGCTAAAGCTATATGCATCCTAGATGTTTTGCAGTTGGAGGTGTTCTTTGCACTGTGTTTCTGTTGTTTGTTTAATGTAATGGGTTTTGTTATGAGCAGAAAGCATTTTAGGGGAAGATATTTTGAAGCAGGAAAAGCCAATTGAAGATGATTTCAGTGCTCTTATTGTTGCATATTTGTAAGTTAAATAGCGAGCTCTAGTATTATTGCTTGCCTTTTACTTTCGATGTCTACAAACTAATACATAAAAGCAAGGCTTGAGAGTTGGGAGGTCTTCTTCGTTTAGCTATTGCTTGTGTTCTCTGACAAAGTTTAATGCAAAAAGTGCCATTGTGTTCTCTAAGAATCTACGTTTTGATGTCTACATTTATGATATTCTTGTTTGTTGGTGAAATTTTGGTTTACAATTATACTCAGACTTGGTTGCTTGCCTCCTACAATTTCATGTTTCCACCAAACTAATGACAATTGTGGCATTACTGAAGCTTAAAATCTAAAATTCAGCTACCCAGAGCATGCAATTCGATTGCCAACCATTGGCAAATAAGTGATTCTAAGACATTTGTTTATTTGGCATTAAAGGAACCCTAAATCAGTGAGACATGAATCATTTTCCTCTCAGTCAGGGAGAGAATATATAGTGGACTGGCCGATGCTTTACGCTTTTTGTTAGTTCATCAAATAATCAAAGTATAATATGTGATAGCAAACATGAACTGTTAAACATAATTTTTTCTGCTTGATAATTCACTAACTTGCCACAATGATGGGAGTATCATAAAATCTTTTCATGCGACTGTTCAATAATTGCTTATCACCTGACTCTCCAGGAGGCATTTCTGCAAATTTTGGCTACTCAACAGAGGGGGAAAAGAAAAAGATTTGACTGATAAAATCACTTCTCAATTCATTATAATTGTCGTTTGTGGAATGAAGAATAACCTGAAACAAATTTTCTTCCTCCTTCCAAATGACCCCTAAATCTTAAATATGGCACAGGCCATATCTACACCAACACATTTGGAGGCTCTATCGTACAATGAAAGCCATAAGAAACAGAAACAAAAAACAGATAAAAAGAAAGAAGGCATTCCGGCCCATCTCTAAAAGATCATGTCTCCCGGTGACACACACTTTCACTCCATACCCAATTTACAAGTACCAATCAGAAATTAATGTACGCGTGCATTAGCAAGGAGAGCTGGTTCTAACACTAGGGAATTTGATATTGTTAACATAAAGGAGATATTAGTTTGTTCCAGTGTACTGCGTTTAGAGCTGTCTCCCGGTGAAGGTTTGGCCAAAAGACCAGTTGGGAGGAGCAACATTTAAGGAGACAACGGAGCGGCCATCGCTTGTTGTGACCCTGAATGAGAGAGTTTGACCATTAAGGTAAGCGTTGCTCTGCCAATTTTGGCCCCAGTTGCGAGACATTCGTTGCCAACCAGTTCTTGAACCTTTGATTGAGAGAGACACAACATCACCAGCGCCGCCAACATTTGTTATAAGCACGAGGTTGAAGTATGAGTGACCATTTACAGTGAATCTGATCCCACCACTCTTCCTGCATGCAACCCTGCAAGCAAAAGAAATGATTCAGTTAATCAACAGAGGAATTGCTTCTCTGTTTCCATGATAAACAATTAGTCACTGTAAGCTAGCAATTTTAGTTATATGCATCCATCAGTTGCAATTGATTGAGACTCTGAAGACTTTGCAAAGTAACATAAATAGAATCCTATATTGAACTGTATGTTCGTAGGTTATAGGGAAATTCAGACTTAGAGAGCAAATTATGCTGCTTTACCTTTTGTACTCAACAGGAACTATTCCCGCTTTGTAGTGAGCTATGTGCTGGAAAACAGGCTGAGAAAGATCAAAATGTCGCAACGGAGGGTTACACCATCCTCCTGCATTGCTAGGAAGAGCATGGTTTGGAGGGCAGAAATTTGTTGCTGTAACTATGATAGATCCTGAAAGACACCACCTGTTGTCATTTACACATTTGATCTCAAAGCATGCTCCACAAGCCAGTCCACTGTTGAATAAAGCAGTACTCAATGCTGCTGTTTTTGTGCCATAACCTTGGCTGTAAAGATTTCCATAGCCACAAGCTCCTCCTGCAACACGTCAAAATCATGTCTAAGTACTATAACTAAAGAGTTTTAAAGAGTCTATTTCATTTAGTGAGTTAGATTCTCACCCATTGTGCCAGAAGTGTCGCCACCACCGTAGAAGGTAGCATGAGCACTGGACCATCCACCAGCATATCCATGTATTGTATTCAAAATTGACAGAGAGACCAACAGAAAGATCCCAAGAATATCCATTTCCCGCAGAGGTCAAGTGAATGAATGCAAAGGCCTGAACAAAAGTTTTGCTGCTAACTTGGAAAAAGAGAACCAATGAGAGAGAGGTGAATAAGATGTTGGGAAATAATAATCTATTTGCAGATGTTTCTTAAGGAAGGTAGAAGTGGTGAAGGGATATGACTGAGGAAGTGATGTGCGATGATGTTCCAAATGTTAGAGGGAAAAATAATAAAGGTTCAGAGAATTTGGCAGAACTATTTGACAAAGATGATTGGTTGACAGTAAAAGTGGGAAGAAAGGAAAACATGCAAAATGATTGAACCGACCGAATTTCTTTGAATATTTAACTCTAAACGGATAAGAGAAAGTTTGCCGTTACCTTGTAATGAATGACATAGTTTTACTTTCTAGGTTCCATTACAAAGCAATGGCAAACTCTCTCTTATCCATGTCATTCATTAAAGGATGAAGTAAAAACATGTGCCCTGAAAGTTCTTTTATCTGCAATGTTGGAGAAGGTTTATGGCACCTTCGATATAATGTTGGCATGGGAATTCGCAATTGTAAATTATGGATAGTCAGTTTCTGTTATTTTGGAGAAATGTTGCAGGACAGCACTGTGAATATAGGCCTTGTTATCGCGTGCTGCTAGAATTACAATAGTGTGAGCTTTTAACTTACCATTTTCTGGATTTCAGTGTTTTTTGAGTACCTTTCCAAAGTACATTAAGGCAGCCTATTTTTCTACCACTTCTGGAACAGATTCTATTGCCAAACTATGCACATGGAATGTGTGAATAGCTTATACATATTGGTTCCTTAAAGCAATTTCTTATGTCAGAAACCATCTAGCTGTTCCAATACCAGTTTTAGAAACTAGAAACCAGAAGAAAATGCGTATCATCAAGCTAGCAGCTAGGTTCCCTGCATAAAATTTAGGCTAGAAAGGGTCTAATCAGAGTGCAAACCATGGATCAAATCGTCCATTTAGAAAGAAGAATGGTAATCTTCGCCTCTTTTCTCGCTTTTCTGCATTCTTTTACTCTAATCACAGCTTTTTGCTGGTAAGTGTCCACAATCTTTTATTGTTTAATGTTGTAGCTTCATATGCAGCATATATTATCCGTAATCTTTACATATTTCATATACATGAAGATTTCAACAATCAGCCCAAAGAGGCAATATTTCAATGATAAAATTGGATTCTATCGACAAAGGTCTCTGTCTTGTTTTATTATGCCTCGTGCTTGAAGAATTGTACAAAATTTTTCCTATTAGCAATCTGCACTAGAACACGCAGCTGACAGATTAAGAACTATTTTTGTCATCTTTTCTTCATAATGCAAAATATGTTTTATGGGGATAACCATCCAAATTCTGAAAGCGTCTTAATAAACTGCATGACATCATAACAAATTTAAGTTTGGTAAGAACAGCCAGAAACGACCGAATAAACCAACATATTAACCCAAAAAAACAGCGAGAAGTGGTTCAGTGTTGACTAGACTTCAATATAATTTGGGAAAATTAGGAATGCAAACAAATTTTTATCTCTGCTGCTTAACCTAGTTCGTGTTACTGCCCAACTATTGGGTTGCCTGCTTTTTGTATAAAAAGATCAGGAATTAAGTATGCAGATTCTGTTTGGAAGGGATAAACTTATACTACCTAATGAAAATTTATTTTTCACACAAGAAGTTTAAAAAAAGTTTTTATTCCAGCTATGCTCATTTATTATTAGAAACGGTGGTTTAGAATAAATATTTGTAAATTCGTCGCTTCAAAAATTTAATATCAAATTCGTATTAAACTCGCAATAAATTTGATATTTTTTTACTAAACTCGTTTGAACAGATATTTAATATTTACTAAATTCATAGTAGATATTTAGAGTTTTACTTTAAATTTTATATCTTTTCAATTAGACTTGTGTTATTTTTATTTTTAAAATCACTTAATTTAGTGTATAATTATATATAAAAAATTTAATTAGTAATTCAATCATTTAAAAATTATAATAATTAAAAAATATAATTTAATTACTATATGCATACATATATGAATACAGGTTCAAATTCAAAAAGTAATATTATTTTATTTTTTAAAAAGAAATTTAAAAATAACATTAAAATATAATATCAAATACGGCAAAAGACATCCCATATTTAAAAACAAAAATAAATTCTTTTGTTTTTTTAATTGTAAATACACACACACTCACACTCAAGAGAGATGTTAAATGTCAAATTTCTAATTCTCAAAGACCAAATTCACATTTGTAACTAGTTTTCTCTTTTTTTTAATAAAATATTATTATAAAAAATATTAGTTCAAAGACTAAATATTTTTTCACACATATTTTGTGTGTGTGTGTGAAAGAGATGTTGAGAGTTCGTATGATACTTTTATTTGAACAAAATATATTTAAAAAGTTAAATATTTATGAGTACATGTAATGAATATCTATAAATATTTATTCATACTCATATCGTATCAAACTTGTTATAATTTTTATTTTTTTAATATGCATGTTAAATTTGTAGTATTAACATTACGCACTAATAAATTAACGAATTTATAAATAAAATTATTCTTTATGTAATATAATATTAGATGGAGGCAACAATTCATATTTTTAAAGTTCTTTCTTTATCATCAAGTTCTAAAACCTTTACTTGGATTATTGTTTAATTTAATGAATAAACTTTTTAAAATTTATACAAGAAGTTTGAGATTTGAAATTCATTCCTACTAGAAGTTTGGCTTTAATTTACATGTTAGTGTAGCAGTTCGAAAGAACTAACTACTAGATCAAGGAGATTTCTACTGATCATAAACAAAGAATAAATAAATGTCAAAGGGATTATCAAGTTCTAAAGAACAATGACCATGAAGAGAAAGTCAAGCGATACACTTCAATTAGTGAAGGGGTTATACACCAAACAGCACATGGCATCACATGGCTACTAGTTGAAGCTATAGAATAAGATGAAGAGCAAAGGCTATGAGCCTAATTCAGATACCTTTTTGAAAACATTTGCCCCACATTTTATCTGTATCACACGCTTCCCATCATCTGAAAAAGATTGTCAATCTTCCAAACCAAATTGTTGGCCACATGAAGTTAGAGAGAAGTTTATATGCAGTAGTACCGCTTGTCGAAATCATGGAAAGTCCACTGGATTTTCTGTTGATTAGTAGTATTAGCCACTCAGAGTTGGAGCCAGCATGAATGCATAGCTCTTCCAACCCTTTCAACTGACAGCATGTGGATGTACAATGCAAATTGGGACAACCTGAAGATATTGTCTTGGAATGAAATGGATATGCACTATAATCTTATTTGCTTTAGTCTAGATTGGCATTGTATCGTGTTCATACCAAATTCACAATAGGAATGCCCAAAAGAACTATGAATTTTTTTTTGTTTAAATACCTGACATGATTTGTTATGGTATAAATGGGACATCACAAGAAATGGTTGTTTTTTTTTTTTTTTTTTATAAATTAGCCGGAATGCGAATTTTTGAATCTTAGATGTCAAACTTATAACTACTTTTAAACGCTCAAGTTTCACGTTGTAAGTTTTACATTTAAGATCACGTGTTTTATTCCCTTACACAGATATACATACCATCACATTGCTCGAATTTAATCCAAGTTGAATTGGGTTAGTACGGCATTGAAGGCATACTTGTGCCTTGGCGTATTTTATACTGCCCAATTCATGTCTACGAGACTCTTAAGAATCTAGCACCGGTGAGGCTAAAGAAAAAACCTGCAAAACTTGAACCATTGCCGCACCAAGAATACACCAAAAATAGCTGACCTTTCAAGTGACCAGAAATCTTATGTCGTGAACAGACAAGAAATTTGACATACAATGGGTCCTCACAACCGCAGTCCCGATGGAGGAAAAAGATGCAAGAAGAGATCTTGAGTATCAAGTGATGAAAATCTACAAAATGGAAGCTCCTCACCCATCAAAATATTAAAATCTATTTGTCAGCAAACAATTGTATGTATAACTATCCAATAGACATTTGACGTTGAATCCGTTGCCCGCTTGAAGAAGACGAAGATCCAATCCTCTGGAACATCTTGGTACTGAATATATCTTTACTTGCTTTAAACGTGAAATGTGTCTTAAGACGATTCTTTAAGGAAGACCCACTGCCATTCCATCGGGGTGCTCTCAATCTGTTCTTAATATGATTCAATGCTTCACTGTTACTGTGATCTCCCGGGGCCTCAGGTATCATAATCCCTCTGCTCCGCTGCACAGTTCTTAAGGCCATGTGCAAGGGTTCTGATTCCATAGGTCTTATGATCTTCTGGCACAAGGGGCAAGGAGGCTCATGAATCTGCGTCTTTGGAGTTAGTTGCTCCAAGCATTCAGCATGAAACACGTGGCTGCAAGGTAACACCCCAGCAGTTGGCATATCACCACCTCTCATTATTCGATGTGAACTCCAGGGGGACTTCTGAGACAACAACTTACCACAAACTCCGCAATTTTGACCTGCTGCAGCACCAGTGGGTGACCTCAAGCTCTCTACGTCAATGTGCTCAGTTATGTCAAACCTTTCTCCATCAAACCCAAAATCATAACTGCTCGCACTGCTCCACCTAAAACCCTCTCTTCTGGAGCTAGCACCAGGGTCTGGTGAGGTTTCCAATCTTTGCAGTTCAGTGAGAGTTCTGTGGAACTTCTGCACAGTACTGGAATTATTATCAAGCCAGTGAGATGGCGAGATATGATCCTCACTAGGTGTCAACCTACCGACACTGCTGATATCAGCATCACCTAAGGTTTCACAATCTGACACAGGATTGTGAAACACTAGGGGGTAAATTGCTTTAGACATGTAAGAACGTCGGCTCGGGATGTTACGATTTGGTAGAGAGAAGGGGCACTTGCCGGTTGATTCCCAGTGGCTGGACTCAGAAAGTGAAGATGGGGACCCAAAACTGGGGGATGCTGCAGTCACTCTAGATGGGTATTGTCTCTGCACAAAAAAAGGGAAAATGGGAATATGTTTATGATAAATATTTGTTTATTCAGGGCTATCAAATCCATAAAGTTGAAACAGAATTCACCTCAGCGGAATGAGGAAACCAAGATGTCTGTGCTGTTGATCCTGCTAATAGGAGAATAAAAAATGGTCAATACAACAAATATTCACATCCATACAGAGAAACACTAGATAAAAAAAAGGTTTCTAACATCGGGATTTTATTTTTTTAATTGGAATTAAAATTCTGACACAAGTGTTAAAGTTGCAAATTTAACAGTTTAGAAAGTCAATTTCCTTATTTATCTTATAAATATATACGAAGTGTTAAACTATAAGTAAGTTTTACATAATATATATATATATAAAGTTAATTTATAATTTAAATATGACATTTATATTGTAATTGAATCATGTTATAAATAAGACAATGACGCAGACTTGCATCATAAAATTAGGGATGATACAAACAACATAACACCACATGTTTCAGCAAATTCACCCAGAGTCAAGCTGCAAATTCCCATAAAGAAGCATGCTCACATGCATGGAGATAGATGGATTTCTTATTCTTCATTCCAAAAGGAACACTTGAAACATCATGTTCCTAGTTGCGTCATCTAAGGTAATAACAACATAACTTCTGCATGCTGATGTCACAGAATTATATTCATTCCTTTAAGCTTATATATACAATAACAACATAAATGCCACATGCTGATGCCAAAGAATTATGTTCATTCCTCTAAGCTTATCTATATGCCCATACTTGGTGATGTTATGGTGTCAGATTCAATATTAATTGTTATACATGCTGTATTCTTTCACATCAGCCTTCATATCCTAAACCTGATTTAAATTTTCCTGGTTTCCCTGTTCTTTTTGGCATTACAGAGAGAATTTTTGTTAATAGGAAGTATGACAGATAGCTAACTTTTACATTGTTGGCATTATTGCAGTAAACTAAAGTCACAACAACAGCTCTGATCTATATAACTTGTGACGTGAATAATAAGCAGGTTCAGAACCACTATTTGTTTTTTTTCTTGTACTAGTCAAAAATCAAATCAATCTGAAACGCACAAATTTTTTTTTTTTCCTTAAAAGCTAAAACTCATGCAGCTAAGCAGGTTCAGAACCAACCATGTCGCACAGGAGAATTCTTTAGGCTAATAGGCCAATGGCAATAATTCAGTCTTCGTACCCCTACACCTGGTGCTCTGTTTATTAGATAGCTCGAATGGCAAGTTTCCCATGAATATGGTCAAACACAGATTAGGCTGCAGTGACTTTTAGTTATATACTTCCCTTTACAAAATACTAACAGTTAGATTGACAAAGAGATCTAAAAGTTAAGAGAAAAAAGAAAAATGCAAAGGACACAGCAACAAGATGTAGACAAAGGAAATAGTCAATTAATGGGAAAATGTGCTCTCTTCATTACATTCTTAGTTGCTAAAGCTTTTGTAAGGCACTTGCCCACCCTAAAAATGCCAATTGAGTATGCCAAAACTTCCGAAGCAAAGGTCCCTAAATTTTGTAGCAAGACTTCACTTCAAATTTACAATTCCCAGAACTCTCCGCCTTTTTCATCCTTTGCCACATTGATAAAAAACAATTAGCCACAGACCCAACCTGCTAGACCTGCACCATGATCTACCCAAATAACTCACCACACCACCTCCGTAAGCTCCACAATCACAGAGAGCTACAGAAGAAAATAGAAACTTCTACCCATACCAAAGTAAC
Source organism: Swietenia macrophylla (assembly GCA_032401905.1). Lineage (NCBI taxonomy): Eukaryota > Viridiplantae > Streptophyta > Magnoliopsida > Sapindales > Meliaceae > Swietenia > Swietenia macrophylla. The sequence continues at coordinate 7,084,576 of CP135571.1, forward strand.
TATTTAGGCCTCAGAAGACTACCCTTCTTTACTGCATGCCTTCATTAAATCTCGGCCAGTAGCGAGTAGAAAATAAATTACATTAGATGCCTTTTTGGTCACTAGCAACTTTCTCTTGCAAGCCCACAACCTCAAGGAAATTAAGCAAAAAGACCTGATTTGAATATGATTGGCTTTATGAAGAAACTCAACCACATACTCAAAAAAAAAAAAAAAAAATACAAAACAAAAAATCAATAGCAAGTAAGAACTGCCACTCTCAAGTAATTGTTGAAAGATTCAGGTTAGCCCCAAGCATCATGAGGATAAAAATAGATGAAAGTGATAAGATTAAGGTGTGTGGACAATGCCAAAAGATGAGGTTGATGATAAATGAAAGACCTACAAAGCAAAAGGGTAAGGGCTGAGGAAGAAGAGTAACAAAATTGCACCTGCCCAGAAACTGAAATATGAAATTATCTGACTTATTATTAAAACCCATTTAATTTCACAATATAAAATCATTATTAATACCAGTATTTACAGTTGACTAACCAATACAGAAAAGGAATTTGATGCCCCAAGCAAGTTAACTTGATTTTGAAGCCAACTAGCAGAAATCACTTTGACAGTCCATTAAGTCAGCAAAAGGTCAAAAGTTCACAAAAATACATATGTCTAACCACTACATAAGTAAACATATTCATAAGGACAAAACATATAAGAAAATAACAAATAAACTAGATATTACCTCCCATATTAGATGAAGCAAGCTCGCCTAAATTGAATTTTTGCACAGGGGATGTCCACCGGGGTTGATGGACATTGTCAGGTGGGCTACCTGAATAAGAGAGCACTCCATCAGACACAGAATAATGATGATTGGTGTACCGATCACTGTTCACCCTGCTTCTGCTTCCTCTACTATGGGATGATAATGATGAACCATGTAAATGAGCTCCACGAGACCCATGTTGCAAGCCATCTGATTGCAATCTACAATCCCATATCCTGAATGGAGGAGGTGAAAAACTAGAGTTTGTCTGCCAATGTGGTTCACCAGGATCTGTGGAATTATCCCTATCACTCGCAGGTGATTTTGCTCCATGTGGCCCAGAGGCCACGCAACAAAGTTGACCCGTGTTAGCTATTTTCTATTTAGCAACAGTAAAGATCTCGTGTGGTCTATTCAAGGAATTTCATGGAAGGATGAAGCTTCACATGTCCAAGTCAGGCACTAAGTACAGTCTAATGGCATTAATGGCACTGATAATTTAAACCAAATATATCAACAATTAATCCATGAAGCATTCAAGCCACTAACTTTGCTGAGGAGATGACTTGAAACTGTAAGCAGATTAATGTTGGTTCTTGTATAATATATATACAAGAGCACTAGTCAAAGTCCAAATGCACTGATGCAGCCAGCAAGCTAAGTATGCCGTTGATCCAATAGTCTACTCTTCTACACCGGCTTTATCCACAGTACCAAATTAACAAGTAAATCAGTAGAGAAATCACGCCTGCAAAGATCAAAACAATAAATGATTGATTCTACCAGCAAGATATGCACAGATATGGGTACTACATAAATATAAATGATAAATATCAATTCCAGGGTAAATGATTTTAATAGGGAAATGGATAAGCTCCATCACAGTAAGCTATGAAAAATGCGAAGGAGAACATAGACTGAAGCCAAAAGTCTTGAGAAGAACTTTACGATTAACATAACATTTGGAATTTACTCCATTCTGCCTCAATTTGTGAAATATTGTTGATCGTAAGCATCTCCAATAACCTTTCCTCGTATAGCAGCAAGGGTTCATATAAACCACTTACACAAGCACTCTATCAACTTTTTGGGTGCGCGACTAAATGTCTTGCCAGTACAGAGTCAAATGCTAACCAATTCATTTATAATAGATTAATTAGATAAATGTTATGAAGAAGGCAGATACAGCCATTCACTTGCAGATATCTGTCAAATAATTTTTTTCACCCTAATACAAACCCTAAAATGCTTTCTCCATTTATGTTAAAATATTTCACAATTCAAGAGAAAAAATGTTGGTTTATCCTACATGCATTAAGCTTGCCAGAGAGTTAAAGTCATAAAAATGGAAAATTACATGACGAGCAAAACTCTATAAAATTCGGAGAAGCTTATTTTTTTCTATTCCAAAAGATATCATCGAAGTTGCAAACCTGTGGCTTTATTTCAGTCAAAAGTACTTAGAACCTGAACCATAGACACAATTCTGTATCCTGATCAAATAAAAGCCATCTTCACCGCTACTCTTCAGCCAACAAAAAAAAAGTACTCATGCAAGAGATTACCAATATGATATGTTTGAGGTATTTAATTCATCATTTTCCCCAATACAGTTAGATTAAGATGACGAGAAGTTTCTATCAAACCCAAAAATATTCTCCTATATTCAGAAAGGAAAAACAAATTGACGGTATCCAGTAAAATTATATTCAAACAAGGTACGTACTTTAGAAAACCTAGTAACCACAATTAACAGAACGAAAATTGAACAAATAAAAAAACAAAAAAAAACATATGGAAAATCGAACAAAACCCAGAAGGCATCAATATAAAATTAAAAACTCTAGCTAAAGGTATCCAGAAAATACAGAACTTGAACGAAGAGAGTACCTTAAATATCAAGAAAGGATGATCTGGGTCAGGTGAAATACTTAATCCAGATAATGAAAAACGAGAAAAGAGACAAACAAGCAGAGAAAGAGAAAGAAAAACCGAAACCCTAGGTGTGGAGAGTTGATGGTGGACACTTGGAAAGTGAAATACATCCATATATAATAACGGATGCGTTTGAACGTATATATTCTCTTTAGAGGAGAAAGCGAGACAAAAAAGTAAAAAGAAAGAAAATGGAAAAGATAGCAATTGAAAGTGACGGGCATTACCAAACTGAAATTATTCTTCATTTTTGGGATTACTAAAATTTTTACAGCACTTTTCCCAAGTACTTTTATAATGTTTACATCTACTTTCTCCAACCTCAACAGGTAACTACAACTTCTCCCATCTTCAACAGTAAACTAACACGTGATTACCCGCTCTCCAATCTTCAACAGTAAACTAACATGTCATTACCGTGACCAACTATCCAAAGGGCCGGGCCGCAACGGGCTGGGTAGAAAGCTCGTGCTATACTCGGTGATGTTGATACCATGATCCAATTTAAGAGTTTCAACAGCCTATTCATATATGTGTTATTGTGCCAGCATCACTAAATTTGACATTTTCAAAAGTTAAAACCTATATATAAATAAGATTTTAAACACTCTTAAAAGAATTTTTAAATTCAACTATTTTATTTCATTATTAATATCATATTTAATTATCTATTGTCCATCTAATAACTTAAAATTATGTATATTTTTGCTCCATTTATACAAATATAAAATTCTACAAAAAAAAAAAAAAAAAATTCTTGTGCCAAAAAATATTTAATTTATTTCAATAATTATGTTCTCTGTCGGACTTACAACCTAAAAAAAAAGCATGAACTAATGTTCAATAGACATTTATATGCAATAAAAATTTTAAAAAATCAGAAATAAAAAATAAACAATTTCTTTTTCAAATTCAAAAGATTTCAAAATAAAATTATAATGTTAAAATATATTTTATTTAATTATTTTTATATGTACTTTAGAGTATTATTTTAGAGATTGCTTTAATGGACAACATACTTCAGAGGCATTATTCTAAAGAATTGTCATCCCACTTGATTTTTCGGTCATAGACTTTTATTACAGGATAGAAATAACATTCATATCACTAAATTTTTTATTTGTACACTTTTATCATGTAATAAAAATAATATTCATGTCAAACCATTCATTGTCATTTTTTAAATCAACATTTAATAAATTGGTCAATTAATAAAAATAACAATATTTAAAACTTTTTTACAAAATTATGAAAAGTTAATTTCATTGATTTCAAATAAATACTTTAAGTAATTCTTGTTTAAACACAATCCGTGCAATCAAAATTCTATCGTTGAATTTATATTAATAAAATTCTTATAAAAATAAAAATAAATTTGACCCAATAAATAATCAATAGATCAACATGTACACATTAAAAAAAATTTTGTGTGTAAAATTTTGAAAAAAATGAATACCTTGCTTTTTTATTTTTTAAAATTTAAAATTGTTCCTCTTGCCTATAAATATCTATCTTAGTATATAACATCTAGAAATTAAACTTCTACCAATTTATCTACTATTCAAAAATCAATTCCTAATATCAAAATAATTGTGTAAATATTAATTCAAACAATAATAAAAATTAGACTATTAAATCAATATTTTAAAAATATATCTATAAATAGGATTTCTAATTCATAGATTTATTATAATAATTAATATTTATTATGTATCTAAATTTAATTACTAAAATTAATAAAAATATGTTGCGGGTTAATTTTTTTTCTTCTCTTTTCTCTTCGTTTTCTTTTTCTTCTTTCCCTGTCAGCTTCGATTTGCTTCCTGTCTTTAATCTCCCTCAATTCGATTTTAATTGATGGAAATCAAGTAAAGCAAGCAAGTTTTATATAATATAATGATATAAACATATATATATATATATATATATATATATATATATATATAATAATTATATTATTTTATATCATAAATAGATTCGTATTAAATTAACACATGTCGCGTAAAAAGTAGTAAACTTTGGCCTAACTTAATAAACTTAGTGATGGCAGCTAAGCACAACTATATTTTGTTTTGTTTTGTTATTATCAATTATTAAAAAAAAAAATTGCAACTATATAAGACGTTAAATTTATACATGCATTTGATATAATATTGCTCTATTATTTGAATTAGAAGAATGTAATTCTGTTAAAAATGATTTCATGCTCTAATACGTCAACAAGCAAAATCATTCTCGACTTTTCTGTATTTCATCTCTTGTAAAACAAAGTAAATATCAACAGTGCCAGAGTGTGGTCAGCGATAATCCTTTGATTAGAGCATTATTGCTCTAATCACGTGAAATTAAAATTAACTCCAATACATAAGGACCATGTTTAGAAAAGCTGATTAGAGAGAAAAAAAAAAGAATGTGTCCAAGATGTTTCTTGATTCACAGTTAGCTCACTGGTTGCTGGTAGTTATTGAAGTATTGAATAGTTACTTTGGTCCACAAGTTCATTCAAGATCGTGGGTGGTTATGTAAAAAACGTAACTGCTGCCAATTCTTTGGGTTATTGATATGTCGACACAAAAATTTTTGCCATATGTATTCTCAATGTTGACAGACTACAAGGACAATAAGAATTCTCAGTGTCATGGTGTTGGCAACCTAAAAAGTACAATAAATTCTTTTTTAAGATAAGACGTTTGATTTTTATAAATCGTGCTCAAGCAATACTTAAAATACCAATTTAAAGTTGAAACTTTAACGCAAAAGTTGAAATATACGAGCACAAAATTTGAAAGTGGTGTAAAAACAGTCATGTTGTAGGTTATACATTAACATGAGTATTTGTTTGCAATACTTGAAATACCAATATGATTTTTAAAATATTTAATGGAGAACTTGAAATATAAGTAAATAGTACTTAAAACACCTATTTAAAAGTTAAAATATTAACATAAAATTATAATTAAAATGCATACAATTATATTATTAGGTATACATTGATAGGAGTAATTGTCTACAATACTTAAATTATCAAAGTAATTTTTGAAACAAATAATGGAGAACTTGAAACATGATCAAATAATTTTTCAAACACTAACATGAAAGTTGTAATTGGGTTACACAAAGTAACTTCACATGATATACATTAACACATAGTATTTATTTATCGTACTAAAAATAACAATATAATTCTTAAAATATTTATCGAAGAATTTAGAAATAACAATATAATTACATTTTCATAAACAAAGCATTATAGTCTAAATTTCTATCATAAAATATAATTAAATTATAATAAATATTTTTTTACTAACAACAAATAATTAATAAAAGTATTTTTACTACGACGTCACACTTTAATTTTATTGTAAGAATAAAATTTTAACACATTTAAAATTTCTTAAAATAATGTAGCGGAGAACATAGAAATGTTGAAATTTAACACCAAATTCAAAATATCTAACCACAAATCAAATTTTTAAGAAAAAGAAATGCAATCTATATTTTGTAAAATTTAATGAATAATTTTTCTTCAAAAAGAAAATTAGCAACAAAAGCTCATAAAAGGTCATGCCTGTTGGTATAATGGCAGTAGATGCGTCGGTTTCTTTAGTTTGACCAGTGAATATCCACAAACGTAGAGGCTTAGTTAGTACACACTCTTTCACTGGCACTGCATTTGACAGGATCATTCACTCGTTCGTACCACCGTTGATTTAATACCAATATTTTATTCCTGAATTTGTTTCTTGTTTGGAGTTTTGGAAATGAAAGAGGAGAAAGAGGTGCAGCTGCACTCGCAGGGAATTAATTCAGGTAACGAAGTGTTGCTTATGTGCAAGAAGATGGAGATACAGCACAGAATCTTCTGCTTTGAGTTGAAAGAGATCAATTCTAGGCTTCAGTTTCTTCGGATAGCACAGAATAAATTCTCTATTTCTCTTCCTTCAAATGGGATTTCAGCTTTCTTGGATGCATTGGAATTCTTGTCTTCTAGTTTTCAAAAACACCACCAACCCCAACAGCATCAAGGATTTATCAAAGACAAAGAACTGAAGATCGATGACAAGGTTTGATATTTGGGTTTATCTTTTGATGTCCCATAAATCGAACAACAAGTGCCAATGGGTTTCAACTTCCGCTGGTAAAAGCTTATGCTTTTTTTTTATTATTATTATTTGTGTTAAGGTGTTTTGCTTTGAAATTGAATGGATCAGACGGGGTCATTTTTTGAAGGTAAAGTGAAATACTTTTCTCTTTTTTTTATATTTTATTCAAGAGCTTGTTGGGAACTTTGTTCTGTAATTTCTTTTCATTTGTGGATATGATGTAATACAATTGATCTTTGAGTAGGTAATGGAAATATTTTGCCAACTTTAGGTGTATATTGTGGGTAAAATTTATTATGACTGATCGAAGTGAACTTATTCGAATTGTTGATTTGCTAGTGTGGTGGACCTTGGCTTGTGCTGTCTGTTATTGAAATGATTTTGTACTCTGTCTACTCAGTTGATGGTGAGCAAATATATTTTGTATTAATCCGCTTATGCAATATATTGTACCATCTAAACCCCTTGATTGTGATGATTGGGTCAATATTATTGCATTCAATCGAGAGGTTAGGGATTCAAAACTTTTTAAGATCCACCGATTTAAGACATTTATATCTTGCGAGTTTCTTGATTTTTCAACTTTACAGGGTTTGATAGTTTTCCCAAATTTAGAGCTCGATCAGCGAACATAAAAAGTGTTAAGAAATTTATTCGTGTAACATAAATTTGTTGAGCGTTTAATAGCTGTCTTTAATTTAGAACCGGGTGAATATAAAAAGATTGAGAAATTTATGATTATCATAAATTTGCCAAAGGTTCAATAATTGTCCCTAATTTAGAACTAGGTGAACAATTGAGGAACATGAGTGTTGTGAATTTGCCGAGGGTTCAACAGTTGCCCCCAATTTAGAGCTCCGTGAACATAAAAAATATGAGAAATTTATGAGTGGTATCATAAATTTTCCAAACACAAAAGGGTCAAGGCATTTTTGAGTATCTCCCCTTTAAATTGGATGTGCACGAGAAGCGTCAAGAAATTTTTGGATATCATTAATTTCCCTCCCTTCTATTTACTTTAAAGTTTGAGACATATAGTTTGTTCCATAGATCATAGTTGGTTTCATCTGATCCACAGACCAATTTCCATTAGGAAACTCAGCTTCAATTATGTCTTTCAGTGTACGAACACATTTTAATTTGAAACACTATCCATTTTCAACCAAACAAGGAATAGATTAGATTCCTTTTAGAGTTTAAATCTATGTTTTCATAAGTACTAAATGCTACAAAAATCAATGAATTTTTGGATTGAATGCTGCATTCTTGATTTGTGATACCACATCATAGATGGGCTGAAGTCTAGTCTCCAGTCTCCATCTATCTGTAAAAGATGATTGTTGTTGTTAGCTTGTTTTTGTGTTTGATGGTTGCAGCATTAACACTTGCAGGTGTGGGAAGCATCAGCATCTGCACACAAAAATACTGGCATAAGTATTCCTTCTGCAAACAATGGTTGGGAAGTTTTCAAGAAGACATTAGCGGAGATTCATACAACATCAATATATTTTTTCCCACCTATTCAGGTTTAGCTCTTAATCTTTACTTTTAATGTCATAATTAATCTGTTTTTCAAGAAAAACCATGATGAATTCTTCTCCTTTGTGACAACACAGAGAGAATGTTTTCCTGCAGAGTGCTCCTCAGATGCTAAGGTTGAGTCAATTGCTTGTGCAAGTGCTGAAAATTCTTCTGCATCACAGTCAAATGTGAAGCCTTCAGAGAGTACAAAGTGTAGCATTGTGGAATCTAAAATGATGAGGGCTGGTTCAAAGAAGTTCTTTTTTGATCCTGGGAGTAATACCAGAGGTCATTTCTTAAAGATAACCGAGGTAAACGCGTAGAGTAGCAATAGTGTTCAGTTTTCTCCCATTCATGATAAGTTTTTGTAAATGCTTTTACTACATTGTTTGGATTGAAATTGCAGGTGATGGGTCCAAATCGTTTCTCCATTATTGTCCCAATGTCGAGTTTGCAGCAGTTCCATGAAATGTTGGGCCATTTTCTCAACTGCAATGATGATTCGTTAAACAGCACAAGTTTGCAGCAGAGTGGCAACCTTCATATAAGTGATTCCGAAGAGTTGAATCTAGTGGAGGAAGATTCTGCTTCAGGGCAAGTAAATTGGGAGATCTGAGAATATATATATATATATCAGTTGTGTTATGACCCATCTCTGCTAGCTTGAGAGAACATTATACTGTTTTTTCCCTATAATTCATACACATTGTGACTATAATACAGGAAATGTGATCAAATGTTTTACATCTAACCAACTTTTTCAGGTGTTATGTTGCTTTATCCGAATGCATGGTTTAGACGATAAATCCCAGGAAAATGCGGAACTAGCAGGGAATCCAGAATTATCACATATCACACGTATATAAGATGTTAAGCAAGAGATCAAGAAATTCATTGTTTCATACCATCGCGTCAGACCTTCCCCTTGTAAGAGCTATATGTGCAACTCCACATAATCTAGCCATTACTTCTCCCTTTCATTACTAATAGTCGTGCCTAGACCAGTCATTCTGGAAAATATGCTGCAGCATCCGCAAACACCCGGTTTAGGAGTAGTCCAACAGGAGGAGATAACTTTACACATTATTTGAAATCCTAGAGCATAGGATTTGACAGAATTCAATACTACTTGCCTCATTATGATATTGTGCGAAGTAAAACATTCCCTGACAAACTATATAAACCAAGCCACTTCTATGGCAAGGCCTTGAAAGCATGCTTCCTTAGAATTGTTGGAGCCTTCCAGTTTCTCACTCTTACACGTTCAGACTTTTGTTTTTGTGTAAATTATATATATCTCAATTTATGCATGCTCCCACCGTAGTTCACTTAAAAGAGATTAAACATATTTTTCGATGTGTCATAGGAATTATTCACTTGGGATTACATTTTTCCTTAAATACAACACTTGATCCTTGTGCATTTTCACTTGCAACTTGCTTTGGTTGTCCAACCACTGGATGCTCCACCGTAAGATATTGCACTTTCCTTCGGGGAAATCCCATATCAAGGTGTGCAAAAATAATAATAATAATAATAATAGCATACTATCTCTCGATCAAGCATCGAGTCATGGCAAATACTAAAGCTAAATTGACGTGATTGACTTTCATTTTGAAATTGACTATCATTTTGTGCAAAGACCGAGTTGTCCTTGATTAGCTTATCACTCAACATATGTTTACTGGTCAACAAGTTGCTGACCTCTTCACCCAACTAATGTTCAAAGTAGCTTTCAATTATTTCTTAAACTAAATTGTGCTTTCAAACCCCAAACACTCTTTGTAAAAGAGAATTATCAATGTTTCCTCTCACAGCTCCACAACAAAATTTATAAGAATCAAAGAAGTGATAAGAAGGCCCAAAATTTTAAAGTGATAAGATTCAAATCCTTACGAAGAATTTCAAAATCAATAGAAATAGTTTGAGTGATCAAAAAAATTTGAAATCAATAAATTTCAACTAAGAAGATAGTTCAACAAGATGAAAAAATCTTGCATGAATTAACAACAACACTGTTATTGATAAATAATAATTCAATTAAATTCAAGTTTAATTTCAATTAGATAAATAGTAAAATTATAATCATTGATAAGTATTCGATAAATCTTTTATTTATATTAAATTTTTTTTTTATTTTTTTTAAAATTTTTCTTCTAATACTACTTCTTTAATTATAAGATTTTCTTATATTACTTCTAGATATATTACTCTCATTTTTTTTTTACTTTTTTAAATATTATTTTTAATTATTATTTATTATATATTTTGAATTTTTTTAAATATATTTTAAATTTTTCGTTATTTATTTAAAGTATTATTTAATATTTATTTTATATATTTTAATTTTTTTTATTTTAAATTTTATTAAAATTGTTTTAAATTTAATGCATAACAGCTTTTTTTTTTTTTGGAGTGGGAGTTGTGGCAGCGGTGTTTGTGCGGTGGACAGGAGGCGTGTTTAAAGATACCCCAAAATAACAAGGGTTAAGTCCCTAATTATGATATTGTGAGGATTAAAACATTCGCTGACAAACCGTACAAACCAAGGCACAGTAGTAAAATAGTTTAATCATAGATTTTGGGAGCTTTTCTTGTGCCAACACTTTCAAAATATGCTTCATTAGAATGCAAGATGGTCAAATTTTGGACCGGCTTGTCTGGCCATTTGTGTTTAATATATTTGCCGAAAAAGAAAAAAAATAATAATCGTTTGATTACCCTGTTAACTTCTAGAAATTAAAATATTAAATAAATTAGGGTAGGGCAGACGTTGCTTTTAGGCTGATGTATATTTCTGCTCTTTGATGGACACGACGTGGACACATGGGAAGAGAAGAGAGGAGCTTCAGGATTTTGAATCTTCAAACAACGTAAATGGATTACTTCCATGGACACATGGGAAGAAAACACAGGAGCTTCAAGATTTTGAATCTTGAAACAATGTCAATGGACATTTCCGTGGACACATGGAAAGAAAAGAGGAGTGTGTTGAAATTTTGAAATCCAAAGCAAGCGCTGGGCAAAGTCATGTTAGTGATAAAAAAGCGACTTTAAGAGGGAGCCCCCATTGATTCACGATCTCCCACGCGCAACATTATCCATCATTCTTTTGTATTTTAACAAATATTTTTCTTTTGGTCTGTTCTGTAGAGCATGCAACTACGTTTTCCATGTGGTCCAGGGGTAGACACAGCACAAATTCTCATAATATTAAACAGCATATGACATGGTCTTGTACTGTTTCTAGCATGCATCTCATCCTACCAAAAATTCTTGAAATTTCTATAATTGTTTTTCCGATTTCCCTAAGTTAAGAGGAGGAGATTTCTCATGAAAGAAGATATTCGACTAATGGAATTAAGGAAAAACGCTTTTGCTTTCTATTCTCTATAGTGTTCATGAGGTGCAATTTACCTGAAGAGAAAATATACTTCATTGTTCAAATATCATAAATTTTGCAATTATTTCTTTGAATTTTAAGTTCCATAGGTGTGGTGTGCTCCAAACTGCATAAAAAATAATATCAAGAAAGCAGCTTCACATTCATATTCACAGCAGAAATAAAATACAAGGGCTCAATTACACACACTGATGCCTGCCAATAGCATCAAGGTATTTAAAAAGGGATCTTCTAATCCGTAAATAGATATAATGAATTTATTACAATCATATGGGGCCAAACGTAAAAAAGCAAACTAACAAAAACGAAGCTAGTTGCCCTTCAAGACTCTTTCTTTTAGAGAAGCAGACAAGGATCCAAAAAAAATAAATTCATGGGCCTTCAATTCTTGTTGTGGGACACGCATACAGTATTTTACATGAAAGTAGAGCACAAGATGAAACTGTACAAGGGCAGTAGGTGTGTAGGGAATAGAATGGGGTTGGCAGAATCTAACCAACATCATCTGCCAGCAGAAACCAAGGTTTTACCTTCAGTCTCTTGAGCAGACTCAAAGGTTGAGGGACAAGGTAGAGGCAGATTTATACTTGCGTGAGATGAGGCTACTTCTACAGGAGCAGGGACAGGCATTGGTTGCGGTTTCGGTGTGTAGTTGAAGGAAAGATCTTTGTTAGCAGCCAATGCCAGGAGCTCTTTCTCCTCCAGTCCCTTTGTTGGCCCGAGGCTGCATCGTTCTGTTGTGTGCTTGGCCAATGCATCTTTAAATTTCTTGATCTGTAAATATCAATTTCAGAGAAATAGGTTCAGATAGCCCTAACAAGATTGTCAAACTAATAAAAGTAAAGGCATTGATTAGAACCATGAAATTCTAATCAAATCAAATCAGCACTGGACAGCTGTAATAAGTTGACATCTACATATCAAAGGACAGACCAAAAATTTAACTTCTTCCAATGGAGTATAATTTCTCAAATAACAATGGAAAGGTCCTCAATTAGTCTCATTTCCAATATTCTTAGCGCATCAAAAACAAAGCAAGACACTGACAAAGGAAAAAAAAAATTGAATTGCAAACAGAAAAGGAGAAACATATAATTATAATAGATGAACAATCATGTTCATTCAATGACTATTACTGGTTAGCTAATGGTCTTCATCCATAAGTTAAAGTAAAAGAATAAAAATAAAAATAAAAATAAAAAAGCATATCTAAGAAAGAAAAGAATAGGCAGAATATGAACTAACCGTTGCATTAGTGCAGCTAAAGCTGCATAATCGGCCATGTGCCCCTCTGTAAAACCGGAAAAATGGAAGCACATGAACATTGAGGCTGTAACACATGGATTTGTGCTCCTCGTAGTTTACCTGAAGAAACTGCACATCTGGGTTCATCTGTGCCAGTTGACATATCTGCCAGAGAACAGCAAAACATTGAAATTCAATACAACACTCAAAAAGGAAAAGGCATTGTCAAACACACATCTAAAAAAAATAAATCAACCCATATCTATATCCAGTGAGAACAGAATATACCTTGGGATGAAGAGCTTTGCATCCTCCGCAGCCAGGGGAGAAGAAATCAACAACAACAAGTTTATCCCCAACACTCAAAAGGGAGTCCACAAGGTCTTGGGCAGAAGTCACCTCTTTCATGTTAGGTTGCATCCCTTTTTCCCACCATCTTTGGACCTTCCCAATTCTAAGGCTAGTCTATTGGCCACATTAAAGAAAGAAAATACCTATTACTTCGTCACATTCATTGCAAGATCAAAATGGAACATAATTATAACAAAACCAAATATTGATGACCACAAATCAATTCAAGAGAATATATCCAGGACTTGAATCATGAGGACAACAGGCGTGAAAAAGAACTCACAATTTAATTTTCAAAATTATTTTATGTCATTTCCCACTTATTAAGTGAAATGGTCAATTAAAAAGCTCAAGAATGAATGGAGGAAAAAAAAAAAAAAAGAACCTACAATGTTTTTCGATTTATAATCAACATAAATCATCTCAAGATAACCTTCTGTTTATAACCCATCTCAACATTTTATTAACAAAGTTACCAGTAATGTTAAGAGTCAATCACAACTGAATCACCCGAATACCTTTTTAATTACTAACTGAGGTTCATCTAACTGGTGTGTGTGTGTGTGTCATTTGTCATAAACTAATTGCAAAGAACAGAAGATATATATCAAAATCCCACAACATAAGATCTAAAAGAAATGATAGCATTAAAGCATTAAAAAAAATTAAAGGCAAAAATAATTTCCAAAAAATATTTTGATTCATAAATTGCATACATGTAAATTTTTACCAACCTGTGCATCAATGGATAACCTTGAGGAATTCGCTCTCTTGGGCATGGCTATATTTTCCCAGAAAAAAACTCTATTGCCGTGAAAATCACTGGTTAGTGATGAAGAAAGTCTGAAAGCCCGTGATTTCAATTTCGCAGAAGGATAGCTACCCCTCATGGAACAAGACCCAGAGCAGCTTTTTGGAATCACAGAGGTGCTACTATTATGTTGATTCGGATTACAGTATGAAAACCGATTTGCTTTGCTCAACACCTCAGCCATGTTTTTCTGCAACGACTTTCGCTTTTCCCAAACAGAGCAAATAGTTCTATTGATGCCCAGGAACGAACAATCGAAGCAGATTATCTGAAAGAGGGGACTTTAACGGTTTCAAAAGGAACCCAGAAATAAACTGGGAACAAACTGGTTGAAAATATGAACTCTTTATTGCTTTGACCACAACAAACCGCTTTCTTGAAACAGAGAAAACAGTGTCCGACTGTAACCAGAAACAGAATGGAAACAGGGTTTGTACAAACATGCAGTTTTTATCGCTTCGAAAACAATAAGCTGCTTTCTTGCAACGGAGAAAGCAGTTTCAAAGAAAACCAAGAAAAGAAGTGCAACAGAATTTGAAGAGAGTTTTTCTTGCTTCCGCTTTGAGCAATGTCCCTGTTGAAAACAAAAACACACTGTTTCTTTTCAACGAGGCCGACTATTTCATCCTGGCCGTCGATGTAAAGTTGATCTAAGGTGAGTGAATTTTGTGAAGTGGAATTTCCATGCGGTGAAATGTTATGGATAAGGTTGATTTAACTAACTAATTCATCTTCGCTTATATTTGGGAGTATGATGCGATTTCACAAATATGAAAACAGTTTTTCCATATATACGACATAGGTCCCCGAATTATGTGAAAAGACCGAAATACCCTTTATTGTTGAGCCACGTATGGTCAAAATCTAAGGGACTTATTGTACACAAATGTACAATCTATATCCTTGTTTGAAAAACGGAAACAATCAGGGACCCAGATGTGTTATCCCGTCCTAGATTGGTATGTCTTAAAAGTGGGCGTGATTTAATCATCACCGTTGATCGTTTTCTGAATAGTATATCTAACGGTAAGAAAGTTGTTGTGACGTGGGATTTTTTTTGAGGTGAAAATAAATAAAAATGGATTAGGTCTAATTAATTGTGTTAATTATTATTTAACAGTAGGGAGGGTTTTTTTTTTTTTATGTGGATGATGGTTAGTGAACGTGAATAGCAATTCTTTGAGACACGTGGCATCAGTTAACCTTGATGATGGGAAATGTGGATATGATTTGGATAAAAGGCAGGTGGCATGCCACCTCATTCATCTATCCAAACTTTCAACATAAACGAATCTAGTTTTCAAATTTACGTTGAGGGGTGGGCTCATCCAACTTTAACCAATCAAAATTTTCTATTCATATTTAAAGATGGAGAGATCCAAATCACACGGATTCAAATCAATAATTTAAATTAGTTTAAATTATTTTGTAAATTTATTGAATCAATTTTGATTTAAAAAATATCAAATTAATAATATTAATTTATTTTTTAATTTAAACTTAATTTAAATAGGTTAAATTAAATTTAATTTATAAATTTAAAATATTTTTAAAATTTTATATTGGAGAGATGTCTCGTACTCTTGTAATAGATCATATTATATTACAACAGAATCTTTAGATATAAAAGAATTAAGTTGTATAATTACATTAATTATTTAACTTAAAGGTAAATATAATTAGATATATAAATTAGCCTTATTTTGTCTTCTATAAATAGTTGGGTTTGTATAGTTCAAACTAAAATCACCAATTTTAGATCAATTTGAATCTAAATCAATCTAATTTAAATTTGTCAATCTTAATTACATCACGTGTAATTTATATAGTCAATTAATTTGCTTGATTTTAATTTTTTGTTTGAATTTTTTTAGAAGAATTTAGGTTCATTTTTAAAATATTTCTCGTAGATGAATCTTAGATTTATTTTTTATATAAATATTAGCAAAAAATTAAATAAATCAAATTCCTCTCCTTTCTTTTATATTATTTGAAGATATTTTATGGGTTGAATTAATTAGTGCTTGAATTTAAAAATTATGATAATTTTAGACGATTTTTTTTCTTAATTTTTGAAAAAATTAAATAAGCTACTAAATGAAAAAAAAAGGGGGTTAATTATGAGATGATGAAATAAACATTACTGTTCAATTTATTTAATTTTTATTTGCTTTTTCAAATTCTTTTAGTTTGAATTTGCTTTTTAATTGTTTATTAAATATAAATGCATTTTGAGTTTTTTAGGAAAATATTAAAAAGAATTATTAAGAGTTTTTGTTTGTGAAGTCAATAATTTGATTCATACTGTCGCATCACAAACTCGACAATCCAATTAAGTCTTTCTAACTAGATAAAATATTGACTTCACACCGTGCATTATTGGCTGAGAATGTATGGGAAAATAATGAAAGAATCTTTGCAATTGGCCCAAAAAAACAAAGGGCCAACTCTCGTCAAATTAACGAGGCTGGGTAGCCCAACTGAAGGAAGGAAGGAAGGCCTAGAAGACCAAACCAAGAACACGAATGAAAATGGGGGTTGGATGAATGGAGCGGAGCAAGAATGGCAAATTTGAGGTGTCCAACTCCAACAAAACCATGCCAAATATAACTGAAAGTACTAGAAAATATTGAATGAATGTATTTTTCTTTCCTGTGATATGACCCAATAATCCTTGCTCTTTGCAATTAAATCAATATAGCACAGTTCTTTTTCACCTCGACATGTTATTGTAATTATAAAGATGAAGTATGGTTTGATCATCAATGAGGCAATTATATCAGAAAAATTTTTAATTAACAAGTTTTAATTGGTTCAATTGCTAAAAGTATGTTGAAGTGGTAAAAGATATAGTTTATATATTTCTCAATATTTATGTATTATTTGAAAAAAAATTAATAAAAGAAAAGGAGTTCTATCATATACCTCTCCTGAGGTTTGTGGAAACGTTAGTTTGTGCCAATGTTTGCGGAAAGGTACGTTTAGCACCCCCCTACAGTGACGTTTGACTGTGTGTTGACCATTAAGCATATGCCTATTTTTGTAAATTAACACTTGCTCTACCAATTTTATTTCAATGATTCCGGAATAAGGTCAAAACAAAACATGACTGAAGAAAATGGGTCTGGGGTTTGTTGAAATCACACGAAACACCTGCAATTTCTGAACCCAACAAATCTTAGACAACGGAGAAACAAATGAGGGGGGAAAAATTCGCACCATTTTGCCGTTTATAGGCATATATAGTGAGAAAAATTGTTACCCATTTTTATTTTCATGTGTTTTCTTTATTGTTAAGGCAAAAATTGACGATATTAGCTTCAATTTCAATATTAACACAAGGGTTTCTCTATGAATTCAAGGTATGTATTTATTCTTGAGTCATTTTCTTTGCAATCTTATTGATTTAAGGTTAGGTTTATTGGATTATTTTTGTTTCATCCGGAAAAGAAGAAATTTATTTATTTGATTTCGAAACCCATCACTATTCTTGAAAATGTAGTTATTTGAAGCCGTAATTTGTTAATTTAGAGTTGATTCAATCACGCGTCTGTAAGTTTTGCTTGTTAATACCAATTTTAGATAGTTCTTTAATTTCAAAATTTGATTATAGATGCAATAATTTTATGTTCTACGTAAACATAATCAGGTTGTATTATTTGGGTTTTGCTTGCATTTAATGCTTATTATTTCATCCCAGCCATCTATTTTTTTCTCTGATTATGTACTGCTTTTCAATGAAATTGTTTATATTTTTATGCACATGGGATACAAAATATTGACAATAGTGAGATGCAACATGTTTCGGAGGCAGAGATAATAATGAAAACAGAAGCTAATTTTGCCATATGTGTTTCTGACTCAGAAGATGAACTTCCAATTGTAGGAGATGATGATGCTGATTCAAAGATGTCAAACTATGAATTTGGTAATCACAGCAATGTTTCGGTTGAAGAACATAATGACGATACCCTAATAGGAAGATATGAAAGAAACACTGGAGGATTTCAGTTTTGCATGGATTCAAAAGGTAACACGGAGCTAAAGAAAAGGTAAACATTTGACATTGTGTATAACTTTAGGAAGGTCCTTCGAGTATTTACAATTAAGCATGGATTCAGGTTGAAGAGGATTAAGAATGAAAAATCAAGGGTTAACTGTAAATGTGCTTCTAATAATTGTGAATGGAAGATTCATGCAAGCCCTACTTGGGACAAACTATCATTTCAAATTAAGACATATAATCCTATACATAGTTGTATGAGGGTGGTCGACAACTATGAAGCAGCATTAACTTGGATCGCGACTCAATTTCTTCACTTGGTTAGAGCTAACCCGGACATTAACATCAAGATAATTGCTAGTGAATTAAAGAAAAATTATATGGTCAGTTGCCTTCTAATTAGACTATGCGGGTAATACGAACCTCGCTAAGAATAACGAGATTCGAACTTAACAAAGAATTCAATATCGTTCTACGATCAGATTTAAATGGAACCTTGACCCGTTGTTTATAAACAAACAAGAACTTTGGTATAATATAGACGCCAAAAACGGTGATGGAAGTCCGTTCGATAAGTCACTGATTAACGCCACAAGAATAATTCGTGATAAGTTCGAATAATTCTTCAAAAAATCAAAAAGAAAATAACTCTCAATTTTTTTAACTAATGAATTCTGATTGCTTTTTATTCAAAAATGCTTTTTTATAAGCAAAATCGTATCTTATACTTACCTAAGACAGAAAGGAAAGTTAACTAATTAAATAGATTTATAAATGAACTCAAACACTTCAAGGAAAGCTGACTAATTAAATAGACTTATAAATAAACTTAAACACTTCTAAATATTTTTATTTTACTTGCTAAAAAATCAACTTTAGATTTGGCCAAATTTTTCTAAAGTTTGAATCATGCAGATCCATCTTTGTTAGATATATAGACCAAGCTTAATGGGTCTCCACAAATTTACTTAAGTCCAAACTTCTTGAATTAGCCCGTTAAGTACATCTTTGAACTTTTTTACTTGTGCTCTCGTAACTGGACCAATCGAAACTTAAATTGAATTTTTTGAAGTTGTGCCATGATTTGTATCATTTTCTTCCTCTTGAAAAATATTTGTCCTCAAATCATCACCTACATCAAAATGACTCAAATCAGCAACATTAAAAGTAGCACTTACATTGTATTCACCTGGTAAATCTAGTTTGTAAGTATTGTCATTGATACGCTTTAAAACTTGAAAAGGGCCATATTCTTTTGGAAGTAATTTGGAATGCCTTTGCGTCGGATATCTCTCTTTTTTCATATGTAACCAAACCCAATCTCCTGATTTAAAAATAAGCTTGCGATGCCCTTGGTGTCTTGTTTTGGTACTGCTCCGTTCTTCGCTCAATGTTGAGTCTTGCTTTCTTATGAATCTGCCTAACAAATTCAACTTTTTTTTTGCCATTTAGATTAACTCGCTCAATCATGGATAAAGAAAATAAATCTAATGGAGTTAATGGATTAAATCCATATACAATTTCAAATGGAGAAAATTTAGTAGCAGAATGAACAGTACGATTATAAACAAATTCAACATGTGATAAACAATCTTCCTTAGTTTTAATGTTCTTACTAATAACAACCCTTAACAAAGTGGATAAAGTTCTATTTATCACTTCGGTTTGACCATCAATTTGTGGATGACAAGTAGTAGAAAATAATAACTTAGTACCTAACTTATACTTCAAAATCTTCCAAAAGTAACTTAAGAACTTAGCATCTCTATCGGAAACAATTGTTCTAAGCATACCATGTAATCTCACAATCTCCTTAAAGAATAAATCAGCAACACGTGAAGCATCATGCGTTTTGTGACATGAAATAAAGTGTGCTATTTTAGAAAATCTATCTACAACCACAAAAATTGAATCTCTACCACGTTTACTTCTAGGCAATCCTAACACAAAATCCATAAAAATATCAATCCAAGACTCATTAGAAATGAGCAATGGTGTGTATAAACCATGGGGTTGCTTTTGAAATTTTGCTTGCCTGCATGTGACACATCTATCGCAAGTTCTCTCAACATCTCCTTTCATGTGTGGCTAAAAGAAGTGTTCTTGTAAAACAGCTAATGTTTTAGCTATCCCAAAATGTCCCATCAATCCTCTACCATGTGATTCTCTAACTAATAAATCATGCACGGAATAATTTGGTATACACAATTTATTTTCTCGAAATAAAAAATCTTTATGTTTAAAGTACTTACCATTGAGGGTTTTTTCACAAGTTATATACTTTTCACTAAAGTTAGGGTCTAAAGGATAGAACTCTTTAATATGTTCAAAACTAAATAATTTAGCATCAAGAGTAGAGAGTAATGCGTACCTGCAAGAGAGTGCATCTACAACCACATTCTCCTTACCTTGCTTATATCGAATGACGTATGGAAACGTTTCAATGAACTTTACTCAACGAACATGTCTTTTGTTTAACTTGTGTTGTCCTTTCAAGTGCCTCAAATCAGTATGAATCACAAACTCTTTGGGCCAAAAGTAGTGCTGCCATGTTTCTAAAACTCGAACCAATGCGTACAATTCATTATCATAAGTCGTGTAGTTTAAAACTACTCCATTTAGCTTTTCACTGAAATACGCAATTGGTCGTCCTTCTTGTATAAGCACAGTTCAAATAGCTTTTCACCAGAAGTATTACATTCGATCTGAAATATTTTGTTAAAGTTAGATAAAGCTAATAAGGGTGTGTTTGTCAATTTTTGCTTGATGAGCTGAAATGCCTTTTCTTGCTCTTCTTCCCACTTGAAACTAATTTTTTCTTTATTGCCTCAGTGAGTGGTACGGCTAAAGTACTAAAGTCTTTCACAAACCGTCGGTAGAAATTAGCGAGTCCATGAAAATTTCATACGTTACCTATACTCGTAGGACTCGGCCATTCTTTAATTGCACGAATTTTCTCTTCATCAATTTGTATTCCTTGTGCACTCATAATGAAACTAAGAAATACAAGCTTATCGGTGCAAAAAGTGCATTTTTTTAAGTTAGCAAATAACTTCTCTTTTTCTAAATATATCTAAAACTGATTTTAAATGCACAATATGATCATCCAAGTTTTTGCTGTAAATGAGAATATCATCAAAATAAACAACAACAAATCTACTTATGAATGCACGCAATACATGGTTTATTAATGTCATAAATGTGCTCGGTGCATTAGTTAACCCGAAAGGTATTACTAACCATTTATACAAATCGTATTTTGTTTTAAAGGCAGTTTTCCATTCATCACCCTCTTTCATGCGTATTTGATGATACCCAATCTTCAAATCAATTTTTGAAAATATATAAGCTCCATGTAATTCATCTAACATGTTGTCTAAGCGAGGAATGGGATGTCGATACTTTACCGTAATGTTGTTGATCGCTTAGCAATCAACACATATTCTCTAAGTGTCATCCTTCTTAGGTACAAGTAAAATTGGAATGACACATGGACTCATTCTTTCTTTCACGTAACCTTTTGCCATCAACTCACTTACCTGCCTTTGAAACTCTTTTGTCTCCTTAAGATTGCTCCTATAAACTGGTCGGTTTGGAATTGTCACACCAGGTACAAAATTAATTTGATGTTTAATCTCTCGGATAGGAGGTAATTCCTGTGGCGTTTTTTCGAGAAAGACATCCTCATATTCCTACAAAAGAGAAACTATAGAGTTAGGTAAAGTAGAATCAATCTTATTAGTATTTAAAAACTTCGTTCTTTTTATTTCACTCTCTTTTGTATAAAAATTTATTTTTCTCTCTATTTTGTTTTCAACAAATGAATCTACACTCCTTTTTTCTTTTTCAATTTTTTTTCTCGAATTGTCACTCGTTTTCTTTTTATCTCTCTCTTTATTTTAATCACACTCTTTTCGTAACCACACTTGATCCTTATATACTTGTTGCGGTGTTAAAGGTATAAGAGTGATTGGTCGTTGATTAAGTACAAAAGAGTACTTGTTCGTAAAGCCATCATGTTTCACACGCCTATCAAATTGCCATGGACGCCCTAGTAACAAATGTCCAGCTTGCATCGGTACTACATCACATAATACTTCATCTTCATATTTGCCAATCTGAAATGCAACTATCATTCACTATCATTTAATCACTGTAATTTGTACGGTTTAGGGTGTTTCAAAGTGGACAGTCCTAATTTTTTCACCATTATTGTACTTGCAACATTAGTACAACTACCACTATCAATAATCATATTACACACCTTGTCTTTGACGTGGTACTTAGTATGAAAGAGGTTCTCTTGTTGCACTTCTTCAACTTCTTTTGCCCGCAAGCTCAATGTTTTTCTGGTTACTAATGTCAATGCATCAGGGGCTAAATACTCCTCCTCGGTGATGTTCTCCAATGGCGTCATGTCATCGGTGTCAGAATCTTCATCGTCAGTCAGAATGTCAACATTATCTTGCATCACCATAACTCGCTTGTTTGGACATTAACTTGCTATGTGTTCCCTACCTTGACATTTAAAACATTTAATGCCACAATTTTTAGAGGTAGAAGTGTCAATTTTACATTGAGAAACATGACTGGTGTTCTCGGATTTGGGCTTAAACTTGTGCTTGAGTGTTGCAGATGTTTGCAGCTTGTCTTCTTTCTTTGTGAAATTCGGTTTCCAAAAAAATGTACTTGAACTTTGATTTAGACGTACGCTGCCCCTCCTCTTGAGTTGACACTCAATTTCGATGGCCATGTGAACCAAATTCTCTAATTCCACATAATGTTGCAATTCCACCGCGTTTGCAATTTTTTGATTCAAATTACCTAAAAATCTAGCCATAGTAGTTTCTCGATCTTCTTCTATATTCGCTCGAATCATAGTTATTTTCATTTCTTTATAATAATCCTCTAAACTCTGGTTGCCTTGTATAAAACTTTGCAATTTTTGATACAACTCTCTGTAATAATAGTTTAGAACAAACCGTTTTTTTATCGCAGTTTTTATCTCCTCCTATGTTTCTATCGGACGTTCTCTATTTCTTATCTTATTTAAAACTAATTGATCCCACCAAACAATAGCATAATCAAAAAATTCAATGGTTGCAAATTTTACCTTCTTCATCTCGGAGTAGTTGTGGCAATCAAAAATTAGCTCCATCTTCTTTTCCCACTCAAGATAAGCCTCGGGATCAATCTTGCCTTGAAATTAAGGCACCTTCATTTTAATGCTGCCCAAATTATTATCCTCCCGATTCTAATCTTTTCTAACACGTTCAACCCTCTTATTGCTACCTACCGAGTGTTTATCTTTCTCCTAAAAATTGCCGTTGTTATATTCCTCAAAATCTTCTATTGTACGCTGTTGTTGAACGCTTTTCCTTCGATTGGCATTTTCTAATCTATCCAACTTCATCATCCGTCTCATCTCTCCCACCAAAACTTCCATGTATAGTTTTGAATTCATTCCTGTTTGTGCTTCCTCGTGGTCGTGTTGTGACATGATTTTTGAAGTATATAAGTTATAAAAAAAAAAGACCTCACAATTCTTTTCCTTATGTGTTTACACTCAAGAATATGAATCACTCTGTACTCGTGTTTCACTCAAAAATTTGCGGCTTTTATCCCTCTAATGCTCTTACTACTCTTGTCCTTTTCCATTTAATAATTCTCTTTCGGTTCTTTTCAAACTAATAAACAATAACTAAAAATTTCTTACAACAAATTTTCAGGACTTACTACGATAAAATAAAGGCTAAAAATAAGGCCGTGTCACGGATTTTAAAAGTTTTAATTTCGCACAAAGTATTTCAATTTTATACCTATTGATTTGGAAATTGAGAATCACAAGAAATATATTAGAATTTAATAGACAAATATTAGGGTGTTGATGACAAAGTGAAATATGAATTTTTTTTTTAATTTTTTTTATTTTTTTTTTCTCTCTCTCTCTTTTTTTTTTTTCCTTTCTTCTCTTTTTTTTTTCTTTTTTTATATATCAAGAATTGCGAAAAAAATAACAGATTGTGAAAAAAATAACAAAAAGGATAGGCAAACTTGATGCTATAATAACCTTTGCTCTAATACCAAATGATACGAACCTCGTTAAAAATAACGAGATCCAAATTCAACAAGGAACCCAAAATCGTTCTACGATCAAATTTGAATGAAACCTCAACCCGTTATTTATAAAAAAACTAGAACCTCAGTATAATGTAGACACCACAAACGGTGATGGAAGTCCGTTCGATAAGTCACTGATAAACGCTACAAGAATAATTCTTGATAAGTTCGAATAGTTTTTCAAAAAACCAAAAAGAAAATAACTCTCAATTTTTCTGACTAATGAATTCTGATTGCTTCTTATTCAAAGGTGTCTCTTTATAGGCAAAATCGTATCTTGTACTTACCTAAGACAGAAAGGAAAGTTAACTAATTAAAAAGACTTACAAATGAACTCAAACACTCCAAGGAAAGCTGACTAATTAAATAGACTTATAAATGAACTCAAACACTCCTAAATATTCATATTTTACTTGTTAAAAAATCAAGTTTAAATTTGGCCAGACTTTTCTAGAGTTTGAATCATGCAGATCCATGTTTGCTGGATATGTGGATCAAGCTCAATAGGTCTCCACGAATTTATTTGAGTCCAAACCTCTTGAATTAGTCCGTTAAGTGCATCTTTGAACTTTTTTACTTGTGTTCTCATAACTGGACTAATCGAAACTTGAATTGAATTTTTTGAAGTTGTGCCATGATTTGTATCAACAGGGCTAGAAATGAAGTAATGGAATTGCTTGGTACAGATCACAAGACTTCTTACAGCGAGTGGAGAGGTATTCAACTGCCATTACTCACACAAATCCAGTGTCAGTTATTGATTTGCAGACAGATTGGTCTTTAAGAGATGATAATCCTACATTCAAAGGGTTCTTCATTAGTTTTGATGCACAAAGGAAATGATTTATGCTAGGATGTAGACCTTTCATAGATCTAGATGGATGCCATCTCAACGGACCATACAAAGGAGTTATGTTAGCTGAAAAAGTGGTAATTTAGCTGGTTATAAGAAACACATGGATGATATTAAGAAGATCAATGAAATAGCATACAAGTGGCTTCTTGACATTCCTACAGCATATTGGTACAAGTATCAATTTGCTTATCAGGTGAAATCTGCACGTCACCAGCAACATAACTGAGAGTGTTAGTAGTTGGATAAATCCATAGAGGATTGTAAATAGTGAGGATGTGTGAAGAAATCAGGAGAAAGGCTATGAAGCTTGTCCATGATAGGTATTTCAATTTCTTCTTATCTATTTGCTTTATACATAATATTGTTTTGTTTTTATTTGAGCTGAGTTTCAGGAGAAAATAAGCTTGTTTTGTTTTATGTCATTTGAGGAAGAAAATGATTTAGTGTTGGAAAGCCTTTTTTGGTTTTGTTTATCACATATTTGCATTTTTTATTTTCTTTGGCTTGATTCATGCTTCTAGTTTTGTTTGTCTTCTCATGTAACTTAAAAAAAAAAAAATTTGCCAAATGTTTTCAAAATTTAATAATCTCGGCACTAAGCCATGTAGATAGAAATTGTTTAAATCAAATCAATTAACAAGATGAAATTTGATACAACAATAAACAATGAAAATTCAATTTTTAGGAGAAATTTAATTGTTAAAAGTAATTCTACATGTTGTGATAGATATCGGGCTGCAAAAAATTGGGATGGCATTTTTCCACCTAAGGTTAAAAGAAGAATTGTGAGCCTTAGAGAAGTAGCTAGAAACATGGATGTAGTGTTTGGGAATGGTGATCTTTATAAGGTGTTGGTAAATAACATAGAGAGCCATGTTGTTGCTTTAGGAACAAAACAATGTGACTGTGGAAATTGGCAAATCTCAGGCTTGCCATGTGTCCATGCAATCTGTTGCATTGACACTATAAGGGCAAATGTTGAAAATTATGTGCATTCTTATCTCACTAAGGATGCATATTTGAGATCTTATAAGGGACATATCAAACCTATTCTATCCAAGATTATGTGGTTGTTAATATTGGTTGATGAGATTCAACCACCGCAAGTGAACAAACCAAGTGGAAGACCAAAGAATAGTAGAAGAAGAGAAACAAATGAAGACAAGAAGATGAAGAGAAGTTGCTCATCAAAATGCATATCTTACAATGAGTGGGGGCATAATAAGAGATCTTATAGAAAACCAAAAGGAAAAAGAGTTAGAACAAAGATATCACAGGTGAAGTTTTACATTATATGATTATTTAATAAAATGTTGTGGCTATGAAAGCTTGTAAACTTGCACTGAAACTCTTTCTTGTAGGTTTCACATGGTCCTGATATTGTTAAAATAGGGTCTTCAAGTACACAGATGCAACGTCAAACATATACAAGTTTAGGTATGTATCAAACAAAAATAGTTTATTATGTTGTTATTATGAAACTTACATTGATAAGTTGGTATAACAATTTAATTTTATTGGACTGCAGGTCAATTTAGCCAAACTTGAGAAATGAGTTGTGTGAAAATCCAGCATCACACTTGTGCTTATAACTGCATCTAGGATCAATACAGGGTTAAAGCTAACATTCAATTGCATGTTTTTATTTTTTTGTTGGGAAAGCAGATGATACCTCATCTTTTGGCAATGATCATCAGATGGTGCATCATCAGTATGTAAGCTTTGGGTTAGACTTTGCTTTTTTGAATAGATATTTATTTGTTTTGTATTATGGCCTATAATGTGGCTGAGTCCCTACTTTAAACCTTGTTCTAGTTAATTATAATGCTGGGCTATTTTTTGCTAGCTTCTTGATATTGCTTCGTTATAGAGAATTATACTTTGAAGAGAAAAAAACAAAATTATTTGTTTTTTATTACTACTGTGACGTGACAAAGTATTTTTTGTATTGTAAATTACACTTTTTAACAAAATATTGAAAATTATTTTGCTCAAATAATAATCAATGCATATTTACATGTCCAATAATAAAAGATGTGAGTAATTTGATATTTTATTTAAGTTTTATGATTCTAAAATCAGTAAAAAGTGAAATTTGTTCATTTTTATAGATGGATGGTTAAAAGTCCAAATACTCTTTTTTTATTATGGGGTTATTTATGTAATTGAGAAGTCAACAAACAGTCAAGGGGCAAAGTACTCTTTTTATTATGGGGTTATTTATGTAATTGAGAAGTCAACAAACAGTCAAGGGGTGCTAAATGTGCATTTCCGCAAACATTGCTACAAACTGACATTTTAACAAACTTCATTGCTACAAACCGACATTTTAACAAATTTCAGAAGAGGTATACGATAAAACCCAAAAAGCAAAAAAATTACACTTTATTGTGGGCTTTCATCATTTCCAAGCCCTGTGCAAGTCCCATGTCCAGTCCACCATATTTCCCTCCTATCTCTGACATTGACACACCTAGATTCTAAGATTGTTCGCTGATAGCCTGGCGGCTCTGACCTTTAAGCACTTCTGAAATCCTACTTGTCAACCAGATTCCAACATAAGAAAAACACAGAATCTCATTCCAAGGATTGCACTGGCCAAATCTTTCATTGCCAACATGTTTGCCTCTACTTCACATTCAATATTCAATTTTCTTCGCCTCAATACACATCTTCACGGTATCAGAAACCACGTTTCTCACTCAATACCACCTTCAAATAAGCCTCTATTGTTGAACAGAAACTTCAAGGATCATTCTTTCATTTTCATTACAAAATGCACAACTTCTAGCAGTATTTCATTTCCCGGTATTGTTTCTCCGGAATCAGATGTTAATGATGAAACTGTCACGTATCAGAAATCTAAAGAAGCACAAGAAAGAGCCAAGGAGAAGAGCTTCTGGGGTGGTGTTAGCTTGATCATAGGAACAGCTGTAGGGCCTGGCATGTTGGGTCTGCCCGCTGCTACTATAAGGTCAGGCTCACTTCCGTCTACTATAGCTATTCTTCTTTCTTGGGTTTATGTTATCTCATCAATCATTCTTGTAGCTGAGCTCACCTTTGCAGCCATGGAAGAAGATGGGGTTGAAGAGGTCAGCTTCACTGGCCTTGCAACAAAAGCATTGGGAAGTCATTTTGGTGCTTTTGTAGCAGTCGTTTATGCTAGCTTGAGCTTTTCTTTGTTAGTGGCTTGTGTTTCAGGCATTGGTTCAATTGTATCTCAGTTGTTTCCATGGATGAATATTATATTGGCTCATTCTCTGTTTCCTCTTGCTGCTGGAATTGTACTAAGGTTCTTTCCTTTTAAGGCCATTGATGTTGCAAATCGTCTGTTATGCTTCATTATGTTTTTCTCCATAACTTCACTTGTGGCAATTGGTCTATCTGTGGCAAGAAGAAATGTATTAGGTTCCTTTGCTTATGCCTCATGGAATATCTCATCAATTTTGCCTGCCATACCAGTAACTGTGCTCACATTGGGGTTTCATGTTATCACCCCTTTTATTTGTAAAATCACCGGAAACACTGTATCCGAGGCTCGAAAAGCCATATTGATTGGTGGGACTGTTCCATTGATTATGGTTCTGTCCTGGAATTTGATTGTTTTGGGGTTTGCTGGTACCAACACAGCAGCCTCCTCCACGGATCCTATATCCCTTCTTCTTTCAGTTAATCCTTCTGCTTTATCTGCAGTTCAAGGCTTTGCATTCTCTGCTTTGGCAACTAGCTTTATAGGATATTCTGTTAGCTTGCCAAAGCAGCTTGTTGATACCTTAGAGTTGATTTTTGGGAAAGGGAATTCAGAACACAATATCTCTGAATCTCAAATAATTTCTACCGGGAATGGAACTGGAAAAGTTGGGTTTGTAACTTATTATGGTAAGAGTGATCCTGGAAATATTGGGCAGATTTCATTTAATGGCGCAAGTGCTGTTGCTGCCTCAGAAGTAAATTCCATCTCAAACTTTCCTGGGTTGAATGCTTTGAAGATACTTGTAATGCCACTTGTTCTCAGTCTTCCGGTTCTCATAGCATCATTCTTTCCTTCAACCTTTTCAAGAGCTCTAGATTTCGCTGGGATTTATGCAAATTGCTTCCTATTCGGCATTCTTCCTCCCACAATGGCCTACCTGCAGCAATCCAGGAAGAAGCTCAGGTATTGCTATGAATTTGAGGTATAGATAGTATTTGTCAATACTCGTTACTAACTTTTGGGCTAGTGGAAATACCATGAGGACAGAAGTATAATGTTTTTTGCTTACAGACACAAATTAAAGGCAAAAAAACAAATGCTAAATGTATGAGAAGTTGCAAGGTTAGGAGCAAGATAGATTTCATGTCTTAGTTTATTTTTTTATGCAATTACGAATCTAGTAGGCAAACTTGATTACAAATTTCAGAGGTAGTTTCTCCAAATTTATCTTTGATTATGACTGTGCATCTAAAAGACATTTGAATTTTGCAGGTCATCCAGCCT
This sequence comes from Swietenia macrophylla, assembly GCA_032401905.1. Classification (NCBI taxonomy): domain Eukaryota; kingdom Viridiplantae; phylum Streptophyta; class Magnoliopsida; order Sapindales; family Meliaceae; genus Swietenia; species Swietenia macrophylla. The sequence continues at coordinate 7,114,155 of CP135571.1, forward strand.
ACCAGGAGGAAATGTTGCACTTTTGCTTCTTTTTGTCATTGCTGTAATTTTGGGGATTTGGCATTAGATGTTAGATCTAACAACAGAATACTGTCCTCTGCACAAGCCAAAGCTGACGTTTACATTTTCCTATGTGTATTCAAAATTTATCAGCGAGTCTAAGAGAACTAACTTTGGTACCTTATGCCTTTATAAGGATCTATTGTTGCTGTGAAATGGAATCCTAGATCATTATGGATAATAAATTCATATTCAAATTTGTAAAAGAATTGCAACTTACGTTGAGTAACAATGCACATAGTTTATTGTTGTAGAATTTTCACCGTAAAACGATATTAGTGTCACATGGCAACTTCTCTTATCTCAGATACTTGGGATTTTTCTCTTATGTTTCTAATAGATCTTGTTTTTAAGCAGAATACTGTCATGTATCACATTCTTTCCTTCAAAGTTGTTCAATATCAGAATAGAAAATGAAAAGAAAATTTGGTGTATTGAAGAAAGAGCACATAATGATTCTAAGACTTCTGCCTGTAACAGAAATGAAAGTTTGATATAGGAGAGAAAGAGCATGCTTTGACAAAAAATGGATAATGCAAAGTCAATTGTAATGAATTCTTCACTTTGCTGTAGATTTACCTTAGTTTGCTATACATCTGAGTTCCAGGATAACTGGGCCTAAAAAATTTTACAAGACCATCTTCAGCTCTGAAGAATTTGTTACATCTCTTTTGACAGTCCTGAAATACCCTCTGGCAATGAAATATAAAATGGTGCTCAATTTCTTTTCTGTTAACGGACAAATAATGAACAAAAGAATGCTCAACACAGTGGATAGCAACCCAAATCACAGGCACATACTTCCTCGGAAGAAATGATTCAATTCATAAGTTCACCCAGACATTTTCATAATTCGTGGCACCATGCTAAAGGAAAAATAGCTTTAGCATCTTCCTCTAGAAACACTTTTAAGTAATTACGGCCTGCCCTTACAGAATTTCTCAATCATCAAGCCCAATTTTCTTTTTGTTTACAAGCTCTGGAGCTACAGACACCATCTATACACATGATTTTCTCTCAGATTCACCATCTGCTAGACCAAACTACGGCCAGGAAGTTTGAAGGCATTCCTCTTGTCCATCATTCTCCTCAAACTCTCAGCATCCCCGAACCTTCCAACCCCAGCAAGGATGTTATACATAAGCACATAGTCCCCTCCATATCCTTTCTCCATCTCCAATATCTTCCTTGTCACCATCTCAGCCATCTCAACGTTACCATGAAAACTACAAGCACCCAAAAGGGTCCTCCAGATAACAACATTAATAATCTCACTCGGTATGCCCAAAGCTATCTTCTCTGCTTCCTCTAACCTTCCAGCCCTTCCCAACATGTCTACTAGACACCCATAATGCTTAATGTCTGGCAGAACTTGAAACTCCTTGACCATTATATCAAAAAACTTGAGCCCCTCCTCAACTAATCCTCCATGACTACAAGCATTCAAAATACTCAAGAATGTTACTCTATTTGGCTTCAGACCAACTTTCTGCATACTCTCAAAATTTTCTACTGCTTCTCTACCCCTCCCATGCATTGCAAAACCGGATATTATAGATGTCCATGACACCAAATTTTTCCTCTCAATAGATATCTCCTCAAAGAATCTTGATGCACTCAGGATGCAGCCACATTTTGCATAAGTATCTATTAAACAATTTGAGACACGTATATCGAACGCATTAAACCCTCTTTTCTCTCCATACCCGTGAATCAATCGACAACTCTTAACATCGCCGTTTTGCCAAACAGCCGGTAAAACAGCCAAAATAGTTATCTCACTAGGTGCTATGAACTCGCTCACAGCCATTCTTCGAAATAAAGCTAAAGCCTCATTAGACCGAAACATCCTCGTGTACCCATCTATAATCCCAGTCCATGACACAATACTCCTACAAGGCATCACTTCAAAGAGAGAACGTGCATATTCAAGCTCACCCCATTTCACTAAACCAGTGATCATAACATTCCACGTAACCAAATTCTTTTCCGGCATTTCATCGAACAGCTTAGCACCGGCGACTAAAAACCCTAATGAAACGTACATGTTAACCAAAGCAGTGTTCACGTAAACATGAGAAGCAAAACCCACTTTAGTAATAACAGCATGCAGTTGCCTACCCAAGTTCGGAAAGCTTAAACTAACACAGGTTTTGATAAGAAAAGAGTAAGTGAAGCTATCAAAGAAAGACGTCAATGAAGAGAGAGAGTGTAAATAAATTTGTTGTTGTTTGTAGAGCAAGAAAGCATTTTGAGGAGATTCAGCGAGGGAGTAGCAGTGAAGAAGAGTGTTGAAAAGGGGTGGAGAATGGAGTAGCAGAGAGTTGGTGGTGAGAATGTGAGAGTGAATTTGGGCAGTAATGTTGTTTGATGGGTGGCTTTGTAGTATAGACAACAAATGTTTTTGTTGTTGCGTGAATTGGAGATGGATTTCTGAGGAAGCAGACGACAAGTTTTTTGCTTTTTGTTTAACTACTTTTGTGTTTGTTAAGTAGAGAATAGAAGGTGTTTTTCTCAACTTCAACATTGTTTCGGGAGCCGTTGATGTGTTTATTCAGAAGAAGCAAAGAGAAATTTTAAAATATCAACTTGAGCTCAACAGTTGTTAGAAAGAAAGAAATGACAATGACAGTGAGTTGATACATACTAGTTGCATTAGCACACTTCTGTTTGCGGGAGATTATTTTTGACGATGCAGCTTAAATTTTTAGGTTTTATATTAGTTTTCGATAACTCATATTCATGTATTGTTTACATTTACATCAAATTTTGAGCTCACCATAACAACCTAACTTACCAAAAGAATGCGAGCAAACGCCGGCTTTAATACACCAAAGCGAGCAGAAACGACATTATATTAACTCTTCAGTATAATATGTGATGTACCATTAAACATTATTTAACAGTGAGTTCATTCATTTACATTACAAGAAGTAACACCTCTAATAGCCCGAAAAAGATGCTACAAAAAATGGCTTTCGCAATTGTTTTTCCATTGTTTTTGCCACCGATGCAGTAAACGTTGTTGAGTCTTTCCCAATGTTTACAAATTGTTGTAGGAAATGCTGTTAATAAAACCACAACATGCTCGTATCCATATTGATCTTTAGCAGGGCACTGTTATAAGGTTGTCACCTTTGCAGACTGAGTGAACATTAACATTTTTGTATCCCAGATTCATGGATGAAAAGCTTGCGGGCAACGACCACCATTACACTGTAAAGTTTATAGTAAGGACTCTCGATGTAGTGTGATTGTCTTGTTGAGAGAACAGGGGATCAGGTACATACCTGCGTCGCTGTCTCCTAATCTAAAAATAAGACATTTTCCAGATGATATGATCCACGTACCTTAACCAAACATAAAAAGATGAAGATATTTAATTTGCTTTTGCAGCTGCAGGATTCCACCCGAACTGGATGATCATCGGTTTTCCTTTGAATACATAACCATTCACTAGATTCTGCAACCAGTTCTCAAGATTGCATATTGAATGAGTGCTTCTTCACAATTACCTGGGCAATCAGCACAGAAGTTAAAAACAAAAGTGACAGATAGATCAGCTATAATGTTTAAGCAAAACTGCAAATGCCAAATGCACTCTATGTAAAAGCTGCCATACTCAAGGAATTAGACAATTGGCACATCAGATTCCATTATGTCAACTACATACCAAAGCACATCGGGCAAGATCAACGGACGGAAATGTCATGAAGGCCTGGCCCCTCATTCTTCCCTCCTGCAAATGGAAGCTTTTCAGAATTTGGAAAATTCTCATTGAAACAAAATAAAAGGAAAAATAAGGCACCTTACTCCCTTAACCCACCCTTCCACTCAATGATATACCTAAGATGCCTGCTTAGTTCAAAAAAATAAGGAAACATATGGTACGACAAAGTAATTTATCATTCAGCAAGCTAATGCGCATCGAAACCTATCATAATACTGACACGGTATTATTATATTGGTGTAATGTGCACTGGGGAGGAAGTTCCTGATGACAGTCAATAATAATTGCCACACAGCTCTTGTGGACTAAGTTTGCAGTTTTGCCTTCCATAAAGCAGCAAGAGAGAAATATATTAAGTTGCAAAGCAGTACACAAAACTTGCTGCTTAATTACTTAAAGAGAAAATACTTTTCAAGATGCTTATTCACGTGAAATTATGTCTTTGTGCAAATAGGTGAGTAGATCATTGTATTTGCATGAGTGTACCTATCAATCTCACCTGCATTAGCTTTATAATAAGACCAGCTTTAGCTGCATCAAAGCTTCCAAATAATGATCCTATAGCACAATGTACATAAATAATACCGTCATTAATAACAGTTCCAAACCATTTTTTCTATAACAATATGCAAAGAGTGAAGTAACATAAATAAAAGATTTCACAAACCATAAAGGCTTAAATAAGATCCCTTTTTTGGGTGTACAATCACAGAACCCTTTTCGTGTTGTCAATTTGTAACTACACAAGTAACAAATGTGATAAAGGTGTTATCAAGCTAGAAGAAAGCTAAATTTGGGATACAGTAACCATCAAGATTTGTGTTCTCACCAAATACGAAGTAAAATTCATCGGAAACAACATCTTTTGATAAGTTCTATATATATAACAGACAAAGGATTCCTGCAGGATAGTTCTTCATGGTACAAGAAGAGCTTCAAACCAATTAACCATAGCTAGATATTTTGGATATTAACTGAATCATAGATTTGTTAAATGCATCTGATTAATCAAAATAATTCTTAAGATTTAATAAAAACATGCTAACTAGTGCCTTGGTCAAGGAAAAGTTCTGCCATGTTAATAAAACCATTTAAATTTGCTTACAGGTACAATATCAGACATACACGTCATTCATGCAACAACCTTAAATTTAACAGAGTTCCAATCAAACCAGCAAATACTAGATTTCGCAAACTAGTTTGTTTTGTTGGTAATTGCTGCATATTTATTTTGCTACTAAAAGTTTGCTTGCAACAATTTTCATACCTTAAACATTGGAAGCGACAAAATTTCCTCCAGAGGCAACTTGCCCCTCACCAGTTCTCCTGGGCTTGCAAAAGGTTTAGTATCAGAATCCTCTTTGTTGGGCTCCTCTAATTCTTGGGCAATGCTGTCATTTTTATCCTCATTGTGAATTATGTTAGGGGCAATTTTGATCTGCGACCAGACCAAGAAGATTGCCAATTATTCTGAAAGGGAAAAATCATCCAATAATAAATTATTTCAAAGAATTTAACCTGTAACACTGGGTTGTTCTTTTTAAGCAATGGATTTTCTTTCGGGAATTAAGGTGGCAGGTTTCACTCCAACAGCCTCACAGGCCACGTCCTGATCATTTGCAGGGCCAACAATAGATTCTTGCCTGCCACGCTTTCTTCCTGATTTCACTAATCTTCAATTTCCAAAGGAATTGACTCCATCATCATCCTGCTATGAAATTGCACCCATTAGACAAAGAATATGCGCAAAGAGTACGAATACAGGTATATGCAAGAGAAATTTTGAAGTGGGGAAGATGCCTGGCATTATACACACTCACATGTGCACACAAAATATGATCCTTCTTAAATAGCAGCAAACAAAAAGTTGCTACTTCCCATTCAAACAGTTCAAAATGCAGAATAAATGATATTTTTCAAGTATCACATTGATATGTAGAGTCATAAACAACATTTTCGGAGATAGGTCACCTTATCTGAGGATTCCATTTTTGACTCGCTGCTTGATAGATCTGTCATAGGAAATGGTGGTTGTGGTTCTAGTACTGATGGTGCAGGAACTGAAGGTGGAAAAGGTGGTGTGGGTAGAGCCATATGAAACAGAGCTGGAATATTCATTTTGTTCATAACATGCAACACTTAAAGTTGAAAGGTCCAAGTTGGAAGCAAATATTAGCACATTATAATAACAGTCAACTAGATCAAAATCAAATTAGAGAAATTAAATTACATTTAACCCCCTTCCTCTGTTTTCAAAACTTCACACTTACTGACAAAATTTAAATTAAAACCTACACTTACCCATCCGTGGTACTGAGTATAGTGTACAGGATATGATGTATGCAATATTCATATGTTATTAGAGTAAACACATGTTTTAGAAGTACAAAAGTAATAAGAGAATTTTTGATAGACTGAAAGTGCATATGAATAACCATCAAATTATACCTATAGTAGGACATAAGAACGGAAAACCAATATATCATTGAGTAGCTTTGCTTAAGTTAATGGAAACCTGGGTATAAAAGCGAGGAACGGCAATCAGTGCATAACAATATTGGTCAGGATGTTTCCATCCACTTGAGGATGAGCATATCTGTAACACAAGCAGGTTACATAACTAGATGTAAACAAATCACAGTCATCTATATCAATGGACGATGAAATCGATTTCAAATAAGAAACATTACACAATTCAGAAATAGAAAAATCTCAGTCATACCATATTATTGGATTATACATTTATGATGTGAAGCTTTTGAAGTAGCTGCTATCACATTTAAAACAAGAGAAGAATCTAGAAGGCTGAAACTTTTCCCATCAATTCCATTATTGTCATATTTCAAAAAACTCCACTTATAGGTATAATTCATATATTTGTTTAAACAATTAAATTCTAGTACAAATCAACATAGAATAATACATAAGGATACAAAAAATTACAGAAAAACCAAGGAACTCTGTGAAAGTGAGTTCATGAAACTGATGATATAGCTGGGTATAAAAACAAGGAACATTGACAATATTGGTCAGAATAGATCCATCTGATAGAGGATAATCATATCCACAACACAAACAGCTTAGCTAACTAGACGTAAACAGATGAAATATTATCTATGCCATACAAAGATAGAAATGTACAAGGCAAAGTTTTTGAAATAGTTATTATCATATTTTGAAATAAAAGAAAACCAAAAGACCATGCTTCTCTCACCCATTCCATCCAATCATAATTACTAAAGCTTCAGAAGTAATATCATTCATATTTTAATTGGAACAGCCAAATTCTAGCCTAAAGAACAAGCAAAGCAAAAGAAGAACTCCCTGAAAGTGACTTCACATGTAATACTTTATATTTGGTTGCACATATGATGCAGCATGTAGTTATAATAGCTATTTTGTTCTATCTGTCAGATTAGGAATAGGATGAATTGGAACTATAGAGTTGCGAGTGAAGGGCTGCCCTCAGGCTAATTAAAAACTAAGAAACCATTTTGGGATTGCAATGAAAGATCAGAAAAGAAAAGCAGGTCAGCAGACTGGATCATACCCGGATTCTTTCCTAATCAATCAGACTTGAGACATTCCTTTAATTATCCCAAATTTTCTCTTTGCAAGGGCAAAGTACTTTCCCATTCCAATTTAAGAGAATATTACAAAAGTATATTAAACCCAAATCTCTTAGAACAATCCCTTTTTAAAGGCATCATGCTGTACGACTAAGAACTTTTAGGCCATGCATCCAACCATTCTATAGGTTTGAGGTCCTCCCGATCTGCATAATTTTACAATCAAACACTACAGTATTAACAATATGCACAAGTTCAAAAGAATCTCCAATTTGATAGTCTTGACGAGTTCTCTTTTTCAAATTGATTCTTTTAGATAGGTTAGAATGGTACAAGAGACACGAATGTACAATAATTTTGTTTTAGAGCTGTTCAGCTTAAGCTTGTAAATTTCCAGATTGAACCTCACTTCTTTGAACATCTTGTTCACCATTTTGTATAACCCCTTTTCTGGTAATAACATTCTTTTTGTCTCTTGTTAAGAAGAAGAAGAAGAAGAAACCAAAATCACAAAGTATTACTACTCAATTCATGTACCATTAAATGATGGGACTAAAGAGGTCTACCAAATGCATATAAAGGTGTCTAATGTCATAGGGCTATATAGTATATACATCAACAAGCTTCATAAAAATTTCCAAGGGGTGAAAAGAAAAAGCATACTCAAGGTGAGGAGGAAAAGGATAGTCCACGCCAAGTGTTTGAGCAATTACTCGCTAGTTGGTAGAGATCCTGAGCTCAAACCTTCACTCTGATCTACAGTCACAGGAGGTTGCGCTTGAATATGTCAAAGTTTATTGTCCTCATTCAGCTTACTAGCTCTTTCCACTGTTGGGACTTTACCAAGAAATCTCATCCTGATCAGAAGAATAAGACAATAGTTTAATAACGATTTTGGACTAAGGATCAACATCAATGCTAAGGCTACTGGCGAGTAGGGAATGTGGATAGGTTGAGAGAGATAAACTAGCACAAATGCTCAATTTTAGATAAGCAAAATAATTTATTAGGAAAATGAAAAAGAAGACAGGCAAGATGATCAAGTACATGGGAAATGTATATGTAGCCTTTCCCAAATGGCTAGATACTCGTATGTAATGAAAAGAATCTTCAAGAAACATCAAAAAAATTGCAAGAAGAACATGGCAAATGTGGAAAAAGAAAAATAAGCCCCTTTGAAGGGATAAGTATATTGAAAGATTTCAATCTCATAACAGACTCTTATTCCATTAGTTCATTCTTAATACTCGACAAATGCATGAAATAAAAGTTTACCCATTTACCCGTCAGTATGCTTGAGAAGCCAGTGCATCATTTTTTAAATCCACAAATGCACAGTTTCTCAATCTGCCAAAAACAAGAAAGAGCACATAAGATGCATTTTTGGTTTGGAAAGTAAACAACCAAAACCTTGGCAATTGATTATGCTTAGTATTCCAATGCATCAACCACAAGAACAAAGTTAATGTGAGAAGAACCTAATGGTATCCATGAAACAATATCAAGGAAAGGCTTGTGCACAAGGGGTAAAAGACAATGTGAATAAAAAGCAATAAGGGTGCAATATCATTCCGTGCTTGATAACAACCATTGCTTGCGTATGGGTTCCATAATATGTATACAATCAAGAGCCAACTAAAAATGGAACATCAAATAGCAGAAATAGTTTAATCTCAACATGCAGAAAATCACGTATTTGAGATGTAGGCAGCTGAAAGTAATCACATTAAAGTGCCTACCACACAATCCGATGGTTATATAGATAATGAGAAGCAGCCTGCTCTCGTCATAATCTAGCACCCAGACCTCCAACTCTGAGGAAGAAAGTATTGCTTTTGGCTCTCTCAATGGAGAAGAAGTAGAGAAAGTTTGCCAAAAAGAGATACAGCGACACAGACGCGGATGTGTTGAAGTAACAATGTTTGGTGAAATTTGGTAGCCAAAATCAACATACAGGCAAATTAGATAGTGAAAAAGGAAACCTTTTAACTAATTTGATCGCATGAGAGTATTGCCACCAATTACAACTCTTGCATTCAATTTGCTTTAGAATTGATGCACGCCAACCGAAGTCTCCAGCAAGAGAAAAACTCCCAAGCCTATTCAATTAAAAACTGCAACACTGCTCCCAAATTAAGAATCAAAAGCCAGCATATTAGCAGCGAACGAAAATAGTAAGAAAATTATAGCTTGATTAGTTGCCGGCGGTGCAAGGACGGACAGAGGAGGCACCGTAGTGGAAGAAGAGTCGAGAAAGGGTGTCGTGAGAAATAGCGTCAGGTAGATGTTTGATCAAAAGGGTAACCGAATCTTCCGCTTGCGAAGGCCTGCATTCTATTTCTTGCATGTTTTGAGACCCAAAACAAGCAGTCGCCATTGACGAATCCACAGCCTTCACTTCGTCATTTCTACAAATACATTACGCGGAAACACGTCAAAATAAGTAAAAATATTTTCAGTTCGATGATTCTGCTGCCTATCTTTGTTGTTGGGACTTTGTTTCAGCTTCGACGAGCGATGAATGAAGACGACGGGTCAACCCGGTTTAGGATGTTGAAATAAGCTTTGTTGGATTTTCGACTGGGCCTCGATATAAAACCCATGGGAGGACATGGCCCGAGCTTGGGCATTAGCATATCAAGCGGACCCAATCCAACCCAGTACTAAGTTTGATTTATTATTATTATTATTATTATTATTATTATTATTACTTTTGGATCAATTTGAACTTTGATTAGGAATAGAATGAGAGGTTTTGTAGCAGTTTAAGATTGGGGTGGGTTGTCAAATAATTTAGTATTGTTATATTGAAAAAATAAGCAACATTTGGTATTTTTGTAAATTTTTAAAATTTTTTAAAGCACCGCGAGTTTGAAAATTGTGTGCCTTTAATAAATTTGACAAGTAAAATGTTGTGAAAATGTGTAATGATCATAATATCTATGTATGTATGCGCTCGTATGTATGTATGTATGTATGTATGTATGTATGTTAGACATTGGATGGATACAGCTGACTTTTCATTAAAGTGATGAGGATATAATAGGAATTTGAACAAATGACATTAAATTGTTGTTAAGTTGTTTTTATGTTAAAAAGAAAATAGAATTTGCATACAAGATGATAGATAGGATTCTTTTTTTTTTCTTTTTATCTTTCATGTTATTAATAACTATTTTCTTTTTTTTTTCCTTCTTCTCTTTATAATTTTGTTGAATTAAGTGACCAAAAAAATAAAATGAAAATAAAAACAAGATAGATAGTGTTATGGAATGGATGGTTATGAAGTGAAAAGGTACTTATTGAAAAAGCAAAGTCTTCATTAAATTTGAGTTGGCAGAAGAAATTAAAGTCAAGAAGTAGCATGTATAATTGGGTAAACACAACTGTTGAAACCAAATCAAAGATGGTGACCACCACACGCTCACATTCAATGAATTGCTTGTTGAAAAGCAAAATTAAAAAAGAATTAGGTCTCAAATCCTTTCCTAAAACTTTGTTTCATAATCTTATATAACCTTTACTTATTTTTTATTATTATCGTTGTCGTCGTCGTCAATAATCAAGAACTAGCTATTTCAATCCACGCATCTTCGTAAATTTAAAAAAGAAGTTGTACAAATTTTATTATATGTTTGAACTATTATTTTTAAATATATACAAAAATTAGAGAAATTTTAACAAACAATTTGATTATATATCTGTATATTTTAATGTAATGGGTTGTAAGTTTTAACATCGAAAAAATATGTTTTTATCAAATATCTAATATGATTATGTTTCTTTTTACAGTAGAATCAAAATTTAAAAATTTAAATTTAAAATAATCAACTTTTAAAATTTTATTCTATAAATAAGATTATTATTACATACATAAATTTTATATAAAAAAATTATTCTTATAAATTAATATGATAATATTATATTATTATCACAATAATTTTATGAGAATAAAAAATAATTATTTTTAATATATAATAATAATATAATAAAATTAAATTAAACTTAAAATAATAGTATAAATGCCAACCATATCCATGATTGGATTTACGAGGCACCTTCTAGCTATATATTAATACCAAGACTCCAACACGATCTTGAGATTTTATATATATATATATATATATATATGTGTGTGTGTGTATATATGTATATATATTTATGTATGTATATATGCGTGTGTGTATGTGTGTATGGGTACCTTCCTCTTTTTTTAATTTTTATGTTGAAAAAGAAATTTCTTGTAAATATAAAAAATTAAATAATATTATAATAATATTCATATATATTCTTGTAAAATTNTTGAGATTTTATATATATATATATATATATATATGTGTGTGTGTGTATATATGTATATATATTTATGTATGTATATATGCGTGTGTGTATGTGTGTATGGGTACCTTCCTCTTTTTTTAATTTTTATGTTGAAAAAGAAATTTCTTGTAAATATAAAAAATTAAATAATATTATAATAATATTCATATATATTCTTGTAAAATTTTAATTTATAAATATAATTATTTTTAAAAAAAATAATATGGATATATCAATTGCGCGGTTGAAGAAATTTGGTGGGACATAACGTAAGAATTAAGATAAGAGGATGACATATACTTTAGGAGATGATTTTAGGGGGGTTCACAAAATGTGAAAAAAAAAAAAAAAAGCAAATGAAACAGCCATGCCCATGCCACGTCAAATTCTGGAAAAAAAAAAAAAGAAAAACGCGGCTTGGTAGCGACGTGGCAGTCATCAAACGGATATGGAATAAGATGACGGCGGATGACGTTCATTTTAATAAGGACAGGTCGTTTGGTTGCATCGTAAATGCGGGGCAATAAACCAAACTGAAGAAGCTTCGTTGTCCGTGCCAACAAACAAAACCGCCGCTTCAGGCTCTACTTCACTACGGCATACCCCATGGTAAGAAACCCTCTTGCAAATCATTAAGTGACAACAATTTCTGTTTTTCTAGAGAACAAAATTCAAAATTAAATGGTAAAAAAAGAAGTAAAAATATAATTTCACTCTGTAAGAATATAACAACATATTCACTCCCGTGGTATATTTAATTATTAATGTTAAATAAAAATTACATTTTAAGTTTTTATTTATTTCAAAAAATGGTGAATTTAAAACCATTATTGTTCTAGTGGTACACACCTCCTCACCTGAACTTTTTGACCAAGGGTTTTTTTTTTTTTTTTCAAATTTTGAGTACACGCATCGCTTTGAGAGAATAAGAGTGGATATTCGAGCTAATTTTTGTTGAAATTGATTTCAGAAGTTGACATAACATGTATGAGAAAATAATAATAATAATAATAATAGTAATAATTTTAATAATATTAAAAATGCATGCATGTATGGATGTTTTTTTTTTTTTGAAAAATAAAGATGTTACTTATATTTATATTTGAAGCCATTTATCCATCGTGATGAAAATTTTATTTTCATATTTTTAATATTTTTATTAAAATTTTTTTTAATGGTTTTTATTAAAAAAATATATTTTGATGAAATTTATTGAGATCTTGATAGATATTTGATATTTCCACCAAAAATGTCAAGAAAAGAAAATGTAGGGAGCAAAATAGTTATTAAGTGAATATTTGATTTTAAATATAAAACATTATTTGTTTGGACTATAAATATAAATTAATTTAAAAATTAGATCATTTTTATAAAAAAATTCAAAGTTATTTTTTTTTGTGCGAATGTACTGTATGTTTCATTTGCTTAAAATTTGTATCAATAATTTTTGTGAATTTTTTTAAGCACACACTTATATAATTGACCCACCAAAATAGATAATTTTATAATATTATCTAGATAATAAAAAGAGTTATGATTCAAAAGTATGAAAAAGTATAGATATCAACATTTTTTTTAGTGGGACATGATTTTTTTTTTTTAAAAAAAAAAAAAAAAGGAAGGGACATGTCTCTCAATCTTTAAAGTAAGAAGATAAGTGCGTTGCATGTCGCTAATCACTTAATTGAATAAGTAAACTTTAAACTCGTACGCACATTTGAGCAAGCGCACATACAAATCATAAACTTGAGAAGAGAAAACAGTGAATAATGTTCTTGTCCAAAAAGTCATAAAGTATCGCCCTTTCTTTAATTGGATGGTGGTCACAGTCAAAAGAATGAACTACCAATCTTTGTAAATTTCTACGAAGTTTCCCATTTACCTTACCAGCTTAGCTTCCACAATGTCTTGTGTTCAAATCAAGTCAACAAAAATTGGTGAAAGATAACAATATTATTAATTCATACAAATATTTGAACATATTAATGTCAAAAAAGTTTGAGCAAGAGTGTGATTTTAGAGTAGGGGTCAATGTTTGATGAAATTTCTCATCATTTTCTATCATGTATCGATCTTTGACAGCAACATTCAATTGATATTACTTGTGTTTATACAATGACCGACTTGTTTATAATGATTTATGGGTGGTCATCTCGTTCAGCAACATCTTCTACTCGTAACTATGTTCAAAATTACTAATTAACATTATAGCTTGAACCTTAAGGTAATATTTTTAGTTATGGGATTTAAATTGAAAAACAAGCAACAATCTGTTCATGCAGACAAATCCAATCACTCCATATACATATATTATGGATTTTTAGAAGTGACAATGAGACGGTGTGAGCGGTATAAACTAGAAAAATGTTATTGTACTCATTCTACGCGGATTTACAACGGAATGAGATGAGGGGAAAATACCACAAACATCCTTACTCAATGTTTCTCTCCGGCATACTGTTTATGTAATAATGAAATAGATCTTCAATTACATTAATTGTGGCGGACAAATCATGTCCTTATTTGAAAGGATATGAAAGTCAATGACCTGAATGATAAAACCGAGTTCATCTAATTGTAAAGAAGCAGCAGCAAAACCAGGTGGCTTTCCGTACGGGAAAACAACTCAATAATCAAAGCGGTGGAGGTGAGTAATTGGTTGGTGTTGCCATGTTTTCAGGCAACAAATCAGGGTTAATAGAATAGAAAGAATATGCTATGTTTTCCTTTTGTTTTCTTTGTTTATAATAATATTCCTTGCTGCAATAAAATATGGAAACAGAAGGAGGAGGTTAACTTTCCTGCAAGTATGAAAATCGGAGGAAGCTTTGCTTTGAATGGAAAATTATTTAATGAACACACACCACATATTCATTATTCCACATGATCAATCAATCAATCCCAATTCCTAAACTATGTATTTTCATCCATCTGTTTTAATTTGATCCCTTCAACTTGCACGTATTTTCTGTTTTCTGTTATCTGCTTTCTTACCCATATTTGCCCGATTATGAATTAAAAAGCACCCCATATGATATCATATTCATACACAATTTGATATGGACCTACCAACTTTTTAGTACCAATCTCATCATTAAATTATATGTACTTCAAGATAAGATTATGGGGTACAGTATTATTCATTTACACCTATATTTGTGCGCGCGCGCATGTTAATTCAATTTTATTATATGATAATTGATAGCTATTCTTTCTTAGTGATAGATTAAAAGAAAGACAATGCGATTATTGTAACAGCTTGTCAATATACAAAAAGAAGATTATGTAGGGAGAGCTAGCTTGCGGGGGGAATGAATGAACGAAGTATCTTAGGACAGAAGATTAAGCCTTGTTCAAGAAATCTATGTAACTAGTGTTATTGTCAGTTTGTCTATATAAATTTAAAGAGAGAAAAGAGCATCTCCTCCATTGATCCAGGGAGTGATGCTCGATTCAGTGTTGTAAATTAATCTTAATCAATCAATTAATTAAGGATGTTAATTAATTAACTCATATTGGTGTGTGTCCACTTTTTCATCTATCAATACTCTTTGAATGCGATGGCAATTCAATCCTCTCTCTATTATTCTTCTTCAATAAGAGAAGAAGAAACTGTTAACATGAACTTTTTTGACTCATCTGAATCTTTTTTTTTTATTTTTCAACTTCTGTTAATTAATTTTTGAAAATTCCAGTTGGAAAGATAGGTGTATCGTAAGATAAAAGTGAATGAAATTATTTAGAGAATATTGAAGAAAAAAATAACAAATATATTAATTGCACTAATATACACATACACACTAGATGTACATGAGGTTATCTGCTATCACTTAAATGGTAATTAGCAGAATTCTTGATACCATGGATAATCTCTATTCTATAAAAGCATATATTAATTGCAGAAATATAAAACTATATAACATATAAATCACCTAGTGGAAAGAAGAAGAAGAAGAAAACTGTTTAAAAATCATTATATATCCTAAAAAATATTATGAAACAATCAAGCTGCTGCAATTTAAATTAAATATCTGCAGTATGAAATCATCCTTGTCAGTAATCCCAAAAGCCATCCAATTCAGCAATGGAAGGACCATCGAGATCTTCATAAGATTTGTTGTTGATGTCTTGCTTCGAAACAACAGATGATATTTCGGTTGTGTTCATATTATCAGTGCTAAGTCCGGTATCTTGTGAGAGGCTGATCATAGATTGGTTAGACGAAAACTGCTCAACTTTGCACTGGTTTTCCTGTTTAGATGTTTCAATAATGTGTTTGTTGGCAGCTAATGCTCGTAAAATGGCCTGATCATTTCCCCCGAACCCAGTATCGATTAAGCTTGAGACTGCACCAGTTCTTCCTTGGTGCAAGTAGATGGGATTTGGAGTGGTTTGGTGGGAGAAAAGTTGATTTTGGAGCTGAATTTCTGGGTGAAAATTGGAGCTTTGTGGAGGCGCAAGGAAATTCTGATTGTTGTTGATGGTGTTAGGGATGTAAGAGGGGTAATATCCATCTGAAGATCTTGAAATTGGTGCCGTGTTTATTCTTTTGAATTCGTTATTTTGATCACCATCTGTGAAGCTTGAACCAGGTTTGCTGCTGGAGCTGTAATTGGGAGGATCCATGAGAGGTGGGAGTGAACCATAATTTTCAAAGAAATCATCCCCAAATGAATTTAATCTTGGCAATCCTGGAATTGGACTTTTCTTAATCCCTGTGTTTTTGTGGAAAACCCTACAAACAACCCATTCATCCTGCAGGAAAAAAAAAAAAAAACCAACAACAACAAATCCAGAAAAATGAAAATTTAGTGGATAGATTCAGCTTCATTTACACAAAAGCTAGCAGAAGCAAAGGAATTAAAAGAGGACCCATGAAAGATAAATCTCAACCAACACAAAAGATAAAGATGATATAAAGAAAATTGAAAAAGACAAGAATCATGAAATCTAAATATACCCTTTTTAGAATCAAGGAAAAAAAGTTACCTTTGCAGCTTTGGGAAGATTGTAGTAAGAGAATTTGCCTTCCAATCTGTATTCATGCATGACCCAATTGGTTTTCTCTCCTTTTGGAGCTCTTCCTTTGTAGAAAACAAGAGTCTTCTTCATCCCAACAAGGCAACCTTTTCCTTTGAAAATCTCTCTGTCTTTCCCGGTTGCCTTCCAATATCCGGCTTCCGTTGCTCGATTTGTTCTCATACCGGTTGGATATTTTCTGTCTCTCTGGCAGAAGAAATACCATTCTTTCTCTCCCATCTTTGCTTTCTCTTCAAGAACAACAATATTAATTCGCAATAAATTCAACCCAGAAAATTAGCAAAAATCTGCGTAAGTAGAGAAAGGCAAGAGAGAGATAGACAAAGCTTACTGGGTAAATCCCATGGTTCAGACTTGTTCAAGTCAACAGCCCCAATGGCACATGCATCGAAGGTGGTATTCATGACTTTTTCTGTCAGATAATGAGTTATGATCTCTTCATCTGTGGGATGAAAACGAAAACCAGGTGGCAAATCGATGAGGTCTTCTCCTTTGTTCACAACTGTTGCTTCTTCCATGGCTAACGAATTCTGAAACTTTTTGCACACAACTACAGAAAGAAGAAGGAAACTAACAACACAAACACAAACACAAACCCAAACCCCAATCCAAGAAGAATACAAAAGCTAGCTGGTATATTTACACAGAAGTATAAAAACTCTATATAGCCAGGGAAGAAGAGAAATAGAGATAAGAGAGAGCAGTTAAAGAAAGTCGAACAAAGGAAGAAGAGAAGGCTTAAATAGAGGAGCTTGTTCATTAGCTTATTCGCTGATTGAAGATCCGTAGGCTGCAAGGCACTTCTAGGAGAAGCCAGAGAGAGAGAGAGAGAGAGAGGGAGAGAGTTTCAATTATTATTATTATTATTACTATAATTTTAATTTAATTTTACTGTTATTTTATTGTGTATGTGGGGTTCCTTTGCCATATCCATCTGGCTGTTGGAAAATGAACTGGTAAAACAGAAAAATAAATAAATAAATAAAAGGGGGCGCGCGCGCGTGGGGTTTTGTGGAGGGTTATCTATGTTGGGCTAATTTAGCTTTTGGCTTAGGAGATCAACCCCATGTTTTCACTCTTTCACATTAAAGTATGACCTTTATCTTCTTATAGCCTAGGCTTTTTAGGATTTCTATTGCATGTTCCATGATTCCCATCTCCCATTTAATCCCCCTCTTTGGATTTTTATTTATTAACATTACTCACCAATCACACTCAATGGTTAGATTCATTGTTATTAATATAATAAAAATAATATTCGAACTTTTAAACTTCTCATTATATCAGTAATAATATTTATAATTTATTATTAAAAGTAAATTTGTAAAAAAAAAAACACACACTTACCTAAATATGTTACTTACTTTAAAGTAATGGCCAAATGAATTTGCCTAATTTAGAATTCTTTGGGTTTGACCAATGTACCTTCAAAAGTTATAACTAATTAATAACGTAGTAAAAGGTGTATTACATTAGAATTCCAAGAGTATTTATGCATTTGGAATTTGGAATACAGAAGGATGATTCCACGAAAATGCAAAAAATAATGGAGAGAATTTAGGGAAGGCAACTATTAGAAACCCAAAAGTCAAAAGAAAAAGAACAAAGTGAAATTTCCAATTCAAGTTGGGATAAAAGCCAGCTAGCCATAACTACTTTGATTACATACATATATGGCTCTTCACTTTTAATTTATTATTTTTCTTTTTCTTTTCAATAGTTTAATTAGTAAATAAATACATAAATCTAATCTCCTCTTTGAAAAAGAAGAAACTCGCATTGTCTTCACCAATTTAAAAGATGGCCTACTTTTTAATTGCCTTCTACTTATTCCCAAAATAAAGTTTGTAAGTGTAACCAACAATGAAAATTGTGATGAAAATATTTTCCATGTGTATGTGGCAGGTGCCTTGAATTTAATTCCTTTTCTTAAAAAAAAAGAAAGAGAGAGAGAGAAAGAGAAAGAAAGAAAAGAAAGCATCCACTTTAATGTCCACAGAGAAGTTAATTAAGCATTAATTAATAGATTATTAGCTCTCTTGACTTTATACACACACACACACACACACAGAGTGTAAATTTGAAAGGATTCGTATTGTACATATGCATACGCATGTTTCCAATTCAACAGCAGAACCAAACGCGGTGGTAGTTATTGAAAAGTAGCCACATTCCGGCGCCGACTAGAAATCTTCCTACGATTTCTGCTGACTACTGTTGTGGCAGCTGCACAGAATTGTAAACTGTATTATAACAAATCATCACCTAACTAATTTTTATTAAATTAAAATTAATCAAAATCAGGGCCATCATTTTAGGCGGTGGGGACAAACCGAACCACCGTCCCACGTGTTGACATCTGAAGGGTCTGGATCTTGCTTTGGAGCTTAGGTCATGCTACGTGTTCACATCACTGTGGCTGCTCCTGCCACCTCACTGGCTATTTCTGTTGTTTGGAATAAAGTATTTGTGAGTCTACAACGTGAGATACGGACATGAAATAGTCACGAAAAATATATAATAATGGATAATAACACTCGGGTCCTTGAGTTTTTATAATTTCTCCACTAAAAATATATTTTGTCCATTTCTAAATTGACTAAAATAATTAATACACTAAAGTACAATCAATTAAAGTGTTCGGTAAATATTAATTTTATTTGATAATTAATGTTTGATATTTTTTTCTTCCATTTTTATTTGAGGTTTACTGATTTTATCTCACAATAAATATAAATTAAAAATTTTGATATTTCAATTTTAGACTGAATAAAAAGTGAGTTTAACTTAACTTTTTTTTTATATATTTTTTAAAAACTTAAATTAAGGTATAACTTTGTATTTATTGATACACACAATTTAATGGTTGAAATATAATTCAAAAAGTAGCATTTAATTAGCAATCTTCTTGGATTATATAATATTAATGGAGAAAATTTTGTTATTATTTGAAATAAAAAATTTGAATCAAAAGCCGCAGCAAGGCGTAAATTTTGTCTTGATTAGAAGCAATACACAAATTCAAGGACTTCAATATTATTACGTTTAATAAAATAATAAGATAAAATTGAAATAAAATAGTAAGATGGCATGTGAAGTAAAAGCTTTTGGAAGAGAGTAACGCGTGGACCCCACGGCAAGATGGGGTGCTGAGTGGGATTGAAATGGACGGCTTGAAAAGAGTGGTGGGCCAACACACTATTCGTAACTTAAACTGTTGGCAAAAGAAGAAGATGGCAGAGCCAGGGCCAATGGCGGCTGACGATTTCTGACGACACAGTGTACATCATCCACGTTTTCTTTGATGCCGTTATTTTATTGGTTTACCTAATTTCTAACTTTTGTGTTGCCTTGTATCTGAACACTGCCCAAGCGCCCCAACCAAATGCAGGGATGTTTTAAGAAAATTCCCTAAACCAGTTGGTTTAATTTAATTATGGTTAATTAGCATTTCGATTTAGTTTTTGAATGTATATATATATATATATATATAAAGTTGAACAAAATCAGTTTATTTGAGTTCAATTGATTCATTAGAATGATTTAAATGGATTTTTTTTTGAAAAAAATCCATATAATTTTTTTTTAAAAAAATTAAGAATGCATAATTTTCCAATAATAGAAAGAAGAGCCTAGCAAAAAGTGAACAAATTAAAGGAAAAGACACAAACACACACTAACTAAATTCAATTAAAATTTGAAAATATGGTGGGGTTGGAAGCAATAGTGGTAGAATCTTCCTCTCAATTAGAGCCATGGAATAAGATAATATATCATCACACAATGATGATGTCATTCAAGCTTTGCCCATAATTCATGGGGTGGTGTTCAATAATTCCGCCAATTGAAGTATCAACATCATTCGATATCTTTTTGAACCCATTTAAAATTTTATGTCTTCATTGGCAAAACTTGAACCCTAATCTCCCCTTAATTAACTACTTATAATAATACAATGTAGACTTAACAATCAGGTGGGGGCAGCTATACCCTTACTACCCTGTACTTCTTTCAAAAAACACACACAAAAAAAAAAAAAACAACACGGGGTCCTGCTATGCTCTGGTGCATGCAGTAGTTATACGGTTATAGTCGTCGTCACAGCCGCAGAATTTGAAAATTTTAACACAAAATCTTGAAACTGATGTGTGACATATTTTACAGGACATAATATGAAATTGTAAAAAATCAACTTAAAACTTAGGATGTTTGAGATTGATATGCACATAGACTAAAATATTTCATAAACACGTTTTTTTATTTTTTTTGGATAAATAAAATTAAGTAACGATTTTGGTACTCATTTTATAGCTCTTGTGAATTAAGGGTCATAACAACTTTCTGTAGCATGTACTCATAACAAAAAAGGTGTACTGTTATATGGTCGATGTATCTTAGCCTAGCCCATGAATTTATTAATATGATAAAAAACCATGAGAAAGCGTAACACAGGGCATGAGATGGCACCATTGTTTCATGGGGTTGAGACAGTTGGCTCGCAAAGAGACAGATGATAGAGGCACAAAGCTCCAGTCAAATGTCACCTTGATTAAGATAATCTTCTTCAATCAATTTTTTTAATTACTAATTAATGAGTGCAGGATTTTGATTCATTAAAAGTCAACGTAATTGACTTTTTCTTTAATGTTTGGTAGGGGTTATTATATTAGATCCTTGCAGTCTTATCGTTGTAATCAACCATTGCGTAATCTCTTTCTCTTTCTATCTAATTATTTTATTTAATGCAAAGAAACAATCCACTAAAATTATTACATGTAACTGCCCTAACCATAAAATTAACAGATTAACATTAGATGAAAGCAACCTGAGCGGAGCAATTAATGTGATAGATGTGTCTCTGTCCTGATCACTCATCAAATAAAAAATTTAAGTACTTGTTAACATTACTAAACCAGTTTTCTTTCTTTCTTTCTTTCTTTCTTTCTTTCTTTAGAAATTATGATTTCATTTTACATACTCTACAACTTGAAATACAAGTCATGCATAAATTAGATTTTGGTTAATGATTATTGTATTTTTAATGGTAAATACAGAAATGTTATGTATGTTATTTTTAACTTAATGCTATATCAATATCTTATCTAATCACATAATTTCAGAGTTAAATGAGTTCTTTAATCAATCGATTAATATTTTTGTTTTAAAATTTAATTTAGTATTTGTGCCGAAGTTTGGTTAATAGGCGAAGTTTTTGACTTAGATTGAGCATACACACATGTTTAAGTTCACGTGTAATTACCAAGTTACACTAACAAACTAAATACTGCAATTAAGGGGTCATCACCATGTGATTTGGAGACTTATGTGGCCCCCACTTTCATCTTTTCAGAACTCATTTATATATGTCTTGTAAATCAATTCTGTATAATATTTAAACTAATCTTGTCCCAATTTTGAGACCCAGGTGGAGTTGGCATGTACGTCTTTAAATAAATAGATAATGATTTGCTTAATATTTATTTATCTTTTAATCATATTATATAATTAATATCACCTTTCACAATATATATTTAGAAATGGGGTTAATAATAATAATAATAATAATATTGAAGAAAAAATTTTAAATATAATAATTTTATTACGTTAATATAATTAATAAGATAGGAACATTTAATTAATAAAATAAAAAAAATTTATTCATTAGTAGTAAATAAAAAAAATTAAGAAGAATTTTAAATTTTTTATTATAATAATTAAATGATGTGTCTTTTTCTAATTTTTTTTATTTATTATCAATGATAAAATTTCTTTGATTTTATTGATTGAATAATCTTATAAAATGAGTTAATTGTCCTATCTAAGATAGTCTTAATGTAAAATATACAGGTGTGTCATGTCTAAATGTTAAGCTTAATTTCCTTTGGGGCTTCAACTTAAGCCTTTCACAATCATAGACGTAACTGTAGGCATTTATTACATAACAATCTGACATAGAGAATAGTTATAGAGAACAATCAACATTCCTCTGCATTAGTTAATCAAAACTTGAGCCATTAAAAAATAGCTTCTAATTCTAGAGATGGCAAAACTAACATAAGATTTATTCTGCATATGCATAACACAATTTATTAGAAGTTTTAATGAAATACACACACACACACACATTCAATTGTCAATGAAATAGGAATAAATTACTTACAATGGTGGGCGATCTTCCAAAGCTAATTGTCGTTTGGTTCTACTCTTATAGAGCAACCTTCTTGCCATCTTTAATACGTTGATCACCATGAAAAGCATTTACATTTAGTCAAATATTATTCATCATTTTTATCATTTTGCACTCTTACTAAAGTCCTTGCTCTGTGTCCATGGTATTATGATTTGGCCATGACACTTGGATCATAATGCTTCAGTTCCACCTACACATCTTTTGTTAATCTTTTTTTTTTTTTTTTTTTTGTGTTTTTTGCATTGCATGGTCAAAAAGTCATAATATTGCTTACAGGTTCCGGGCCGCTTTTACTGTACTTCACGACCAAGTTAGTAGCTTTGTTTACCAGAGCAAAGTAGGAAAAGCCTCCTTCATTCTTAATTTTGGAGCTTGTACTTTTCATCTTTATATAGGTCTGCAACAATAACAACAAAAACATAAGAGGCAATAAATTATATATGATGTAAAAAATTCGCATGAATATATTGAAGCATAATTACGAACATGGTGATGATCAGAAGAATCAGATTGTGCAAGAACCATGGTGTTTTATACTTTATGGCCAGAGAGTAACAAGGATCTTTTTGTAGTAAACCTTGTAAGCAGGTTTGTTAAACCTACTAGTACCCTTACCATTGTCATTATCTATATATCTTCCTTGCGACGATGACAGTGGTGCTCCACCATACCCATTACCATTAGAGGAGTTTTATCCACCGTCGTAGCCTTCTTGCCCCGGCTATGTTGCGTATTCATCATCCTTTTAATAGTCTATAGATTAATGGAAGGTTGCCCTCCGTATCCTCTTCCGTATTTAGATAGTGCATTGTAATGAAATTTCATATTGAATATGAAACCAACATCCTTAAAGTTTGTAAAGGTAGATATTGCACACTCTATTAGATATATTTTTTATAAGAAGATAATGACCCATCTCGTGATATATAGTATCAGAGTTAAACTTATTCTGATTCTGATATCTTACTAAACACTTACGTATAATGGATAATCACGCACAACAGACTCATCTATGAAGGGTTTATAAATCTCGAGGTAGCTCAAGATAGGCATGTAAGAAATCCCATTGTGACAAGAGCGTTACAAGATTGGATGGGGAAGAATATAACAAAATTTCATATTAGATAGGAAAATAGCATCCTTAAGGTTCATAAAGTGGGTACTGCACACCTTATTGACATGTCTTTTCTAGCCCATGATAGCATGCCCATCATATCCTTGTCCATACTGAGATGGCACTTGTCTTTTGTGTACAGATGATTGAGGATTCCCACTGTATCCTTCTTCATACTAAGATGGCGCTTGCCTTCTACATCCTCCTCTGTATTTTGATGGCACATGCTTTTCGTATACTTTTTTATGTTGAGAAGATGCATGGCCTTTATATTTTTCTTTGTGTTTAGCTAGCAAAAGTCTTTCGTATTCTACTCTAAGTTAAGATGGCTAATGTCCTTTGTATCTTCTTTTATGCTAAGATAGAGGATGCCTTCTACATCCTCCTTTATGTTGAGATGGTGGATGCATGACATAGCTGCTGCCTCTATTATAATTTAATGGTGGCTAGTTGTAAGAAAGGCATCTGCAACTATTGCCATGATATGAAGGATAGTGTGATATTTTGCTTTCATCGTCACCATCACCATTGTGTCTGTTTTTGTTAGAGTTGTAGCCATTGTTATAATCCATCTTTTTGGGAATTTTGTCTGCTTTTTATAGTTTGGATTTTTGAGAAGCGTTTGATAAGGATTATATAGCAATGAAGGAGTTCTAAAATTTTTACCAGTTCAAGATTATTGTTTGGATAATTAGAGGCTGAGTTGGAACTTTAAAATATAGTAAATGCATGAAAATAGTCATATCTTGTATGCATTCACTTGCAGGATTAATACAAGTAAAAGCTGAAGATTAAATTTAACTTTCATTTGATGACTCTTTCTCTTCGTTTAAATGATTATTATTAATTTATTCATGAAAAATTATTATTTGAAAAAAAAATTATAATTGTGGACAATGAGATTGATTACAGATGTGTGCTAAAATGTTATTACACGAGAGTCATGTAAACATGATGTTATAGTAAATGTAGGTAATGGAATTCAAATGATTGAAAATAAATCCTTTGAATTTGAAGAGGTTTTTGTAAGCAAATCAGCATACAAATGTAACAGAAATATATAAAATAAATAGTTTATTTTCCAATATCTATGCGATAAACTATAGTATTATTACAGATACACAAAAAGAAAATTCAATACTATAAATATGCACATATCTATAATTAGAAGATTTTTGTCAAAACATGAATACATAATAGTTACCTTTGCGTTTTTATAATATTCATACGATCGAAAATTTAATCGGAGTGCTAACTTCTATAATTTGAGTGTGTGATATTTTGTGCATTCTTCTTTTCACAAGAGTAATGACGCAAAAATAAACTCTAAGCATAACTTTAAAAAATACAAATATCACATATTTATAGTATTATTTTAAGTCTTGAATTTTGATTAAATTATTTGGTTGAACTTTCTTATAAAATCTAATTTATTTAGTAAATAGGTACTAATAAATTTAGACCAATATTTACATACTAGGTTTAATCAAAATTAATATTTAAATAGTTTAACGAATTCTAAACTCATTTAAAATTATATATACATATATATATTATTTTCGATCTCAATGTACGACTCAATAGGTTCTTGTTACATTGATAGTAACAATAAAATCTAATTTTAGTATTATAAGTAATAAACAATATCTAACAACACATCATTAGTACTTAAGTGACGAGAATATCAGTTATTTGACATTACTTTATTCGTAACCAATATTACTGTATAATTGAATATCTTTGTCTTAAATATTTTAATTAAACACGAGACATATAATGTGTTATCCTTATATAATTTAATTTTATATTTTTTTAATATCTTAAATAGACTTATTTTATCAAATAAAGTCAATATTACATATTAATTTATTTGAGTATAGTTATATATTTTTTAAAATCTCACTCAATCAATGGATCTAAAATATCGCTTCTATTATATAATAGGAACAAATTTTATTTTGATCACAGATATTCTTTTATACGAGTTATGACATAATTAATTATTTTCTTTATAATTTATCTTATTACAGATAACATTTAAAAATATCAAAATATATCATTCTCTATATTGGGAACTATAATAATTTCAAATTTAAAGACCACATATATTATTATTATTATGAGAATCACTTATGGCACTCATATAATGATTTATGTACTGTTCTTATAATGGACCGATCAAATATACTAATTCACTAATTTATACTTATTTGTTGACTTGATATGTAATATCATAACACATATTTGTTATTATTAGTCACTACACATACTAATTTCAATGCATTATTGTTACTCTATTTATGACAATACCTAACTAGGAACATTTAAAAATAGTGTACAACTAATTACACTTGTTATTTTAAGGACATTATTATATTTATTAAATACAAAAATACGTAATAATAAAATAATTAAATGATATATATATATATAAATTAAAATATCATAATACAAATATGCCAAATATATAAAATACTATTTAATTTATGGTATATACCAACTGTTTCAAGCATATTGATCTATATTGTTTGTTAGAATTTGTTTAAATATAATTATGTATGCATGAATAAGTGAGCGTGGAAGAAGAATTTTATATGAAATTAAATTATACATGCATGTGATGATTGCATGGAAAATTTTGCATGAAAGAAGAATCTTGCATGGAAGAAGAATTTTGCATTGAAAAATGATTATGCATGCACATGTAAGTTGCATGAAGCTTGGATAATTGAAAACCAAGGAAAAAGTCTTGGCGCTGCAACACCAGACCGTGGCACTGAACTTTATGATTTGATATCGCGACACTAGTTCGTAGCACTATACTCTCTGTTTTCAACATTTTTATATTATAAATAAAGTCGCAGCACGGGGTCGTGGCATAGATTGAAAATTCATGACTCTTCAAAATGTTGTTTCATATTTTGATTCAATTTAAATTATTGATTATATTTTAAATTTAATTTAATGGTTAAAAAGAAAGAGATATCATAAAAAGATGTGTCCATATAAAGAGCTGTATGTACATTTATAAATAGAGGAAGCATGTGATAACTTTAAAATATAGATATAACTTTCTATCTTCTTCTTCATTTATCCTATAAGCAATCTCAAATCGAGAGGGGGAAAATAAAATTTAAGGAAAGCATATTTAGTACATGTTTTAAGTTTTCACTCAACATGATTTTCCTAACAATCTTAAAGCATTATTTATAGAGACAAACTTCTATTGCAAGCATTAAACTCATGAATCAAGACATGGTTAAATTGCATCACTTTAATGGAATGAACTTTACTTGCTGGTAGGATAAATTAAAGTTTTTATTAACTACTTTGAAGATCTTTTATATGTTATATATAAATTTGGAACAAATTCTTGAATTTACTGTAGAAAATATTGATCAAGTGAAGGCTGAACTATTTGTTGTTGCATGTTAGATACTTAATAAAATTACTTTAAAGAAAGATAAAATCTTACTATATGAATTATGAAAAGGAAAAAAAAAACCAAACATTGTTTATTTCAAAATGTAAGTGTATCTTGCGTATTGCAAGAGCATAGACACTAAAAAGGACTAAATTGAGTCAAAAACATATCAAATGTGCATTTGTAAGATATGTTACAAATAGCAAGGTAAAGAGAGTTTTAAATTCAGAGTCAAATATGATAATAGAATCTAGAGATGTAGGGTGTTTTTTGAAAACTTATTATACTTTAAAAATAATTCTCAAAATTTCACCAATTAGTATTAAGTGAAGACTCATATAGATGGAGGATCAGAAGTGAGAAGATTTTTCAAAATTGTTGATCGACCTTTTGAGTCTCAAAAAAGTAAAAGAATTGAAAAATTAAAAGATTTAGGACATGATAAAATAGATCCTTAACTTATTTCTTTCACTTAGTAGAACAAAATAGAGAGAAATTTATTAAGAAAATTTCTATAATTCTGCAGGTTGAGGATGATCCTAAAATTTTTGATTTAAGGGATTCTAGTTTTTGAAAAAAATGTAATAAATAATAAAATAGACTCTATTATGTCTAACCAAATTTGGAAGTTTGTCGATTTACTACTTGGTTTTAAAGTCATTGGTTATAAATGGATATTTAGAAGGAAATACCATACTAATAAAACTCTTAATACTTATAAAATTAGATTAGTAGCTAATAGTTTTTGACCAAAAAAAAAAAGGAATTGATTATTTTGATATATATATATATATATATATATATGCACATGTAGTAAGAGTAATTTCTATTAGAATAATTTTTTCTTTCGCATTAATATATAATTTCTATGTTCATCAAATAGATGTGAAAATAACATTTTTAAATTCTGATCTCAATGATGAGGATTACATGAAACAACTGGAAGGTTTTGTTTTACTAAAAAATAAATATAAAGTATGTAAACTTATTAAATCATTATATGGTTTGAAATAGACACCCAAACAACAGTATGAAAAGTTTGATTCTATTATTCTATTAAATGATTTTATTCATAACACTGCTGATAAATGTTTATATACAAAAGTGTTTAATAGTTATGTTATTTTTATATGTCTTTATATTGATGACATGTTAATTATTAGCAATGATATGAAAGGTATATTAGAAGTGAAGGGTTTCTATCTTCCACGTTTAAAATAAAAGATATTGGTCAAATAGATATGATTTTGAGTATCAAAGTTAAATAAAATAGTAGGGGTTATGCACTTATTCAATCACATTTTATTGAAAAAGTGTTAAACAAATTTAATCATTTAAAGATTAAAAATCAAAATACTCTATTTGATTCAAATATAAAATTGATTAAAAATGATGGAAGAGTGGTTTCACAACTTGAGTATGCACGTACAATTAGTTATTTAATGTATGCAATACAATGTACGAGACTTAATATAATATTTGTAGTTAGTAAACTAAGTAAGGTTACTAGTAATCCGAGTGTTGAATATTAGAAAGCCACTAATAGATTTTTTGGTTATCTTAAGAAACCCAAATATTTTAGCTTATAATATTTAAAGTTCTTTAATGTATTAGAAGGATATACAGATGCTAACTAGATATTAAGTGTAGGAGATAATAAGTCTACCACAGGATAGGTGTTTACTCTAGAAGAAGGTGTAATTTTTTGGAAGTGCAAAAGAAAAAAAAAACTTGCATAAACATTCAACTATGGAATCAAAATTTGTTGCTTTAGCAACAACGAGGAATGAGGCAAAGTGGCTTACGGGATCTTTTATTAGAAATTTCATTAATATCAAAGAATATATCAGCTATATTTATATATTGTGATAGTTAAACTACTTTAACACGTGCATATAGTGAAGTATATAATAGAAAGTCTAGACATATTAGTCTGATGCATGATTATGTGAGAAAATTAATCAAAAGTGGAATAATATCCCTTATGTGAAATCTAGTAGAAATATAGCGGATCCATTTACCAAGTCTCTAACGAGAGATTTGGTTAAATCAATGTCTAGAGAGATGGAGCTAAAACTTTTAAATTGAATAGTGTAACAATAATGGCAAATTAACTAAAAAATTAGTATATGGTTCAATGGGTAAAAATAAGTTATTAATTTGGAGAATTTTCAGTACTACATATAAATAGCCATATCTAAGACGATTAGTGTTGATTGTTACAAAAGAGAAATGAGTATATTTCAACTCTTAATAAAGTTTAGTTTATGAGTGATGAGTTTTTTAAATGTAATAGAAAAACTCAAAAAACTTCATTATGTGAATTTTGAAGTGGTGCCACTTTAAATGAGAGTTGGAGTTTTCTCTTATAAAAGTTCATAAAATAGAATGAACACATAACTATTAAATATGCTAAGTGAGTATAATATAAAATATAAGAGCATATGATTATTTATGTGTGCGGTGTTGTCAATTTTGTCAAAAGAATAACTGATTCAAGGCAACAAACTATCTGAAATTTCGACAAATATTTTGATATTTATATTAAAATAAAATTCAAATTAAAAAATATTTTATTGTATTCATAAATATCGTTTATTTTTGAAAAAAATTTAATTATATTTAAACAGGTAAGGGATTGTTGGGATTATTTTAAATATAATTATATATGCATGAATAAGTGAGTATGAAAGAAGAATTTTGCATGAAATTAAATTATACATGCACATGAAATTCCATGAAAAATTCTGCATGAAAGAAGAATCTTGCATGGAAGAAGAAGTGTGTATTGAAAATTGATTGTGCACGCATGTGTGGTAAGAAATTTGGATCATTGAAAACCAAGTCAGAAGCTTTGGCGCCGTGTGACAGACTGCGACGTTGGACTTCATGACTTGGCATCGCGACGATAGTTCGTAGCACCCTACTCTCTATTTTCGATCATTTTTGAATTATAGACAAAGCTACAACACAGGTTGCGCCCTGGATTAAAAAATTATGATTCTTTAAAAGTGTTATTTCATATTTTAATTCAATTTAAATCATTAATTAAGTTTTAAATCTAATCTTATAGTTAAAATAAAAAAATATCATAAAAAGATGAGTCTATATACAATATTATATGTATATTTATAAATAAAGATCGTACGTGATAACTTTAAATATATATATATAAAACTTTCTATCTTCTTTTTTATTTTTTAAAAATACATTTGTACTTTTTTTTTTATAGAGAATTTTTAAATATTACTTAGTATAAAATTCTATAAGACTTGTCATATTTTGAAAGCGATTTATCGATCATAATATGTAAGCAATCTCAAACCAAAAGGGGCAAATAATGCTTTAAAGAACGCGCATTCAATATGTGTTGCAACTCTATTCAATAAGCTTTTTCCAACACTTTTTATCCTCACTTCCCGTCGATTTCACACAGATTTAGGCTCGATGGTGGAAAACTCCTGAAGATTAATGCTAGGAGGAGGAGAAGGAGATAAATATGTTGATTCACATTAAGCAACTAAACGAAGTACTTCGGGAATTCAAGTGGTGGCGTTTTTAATTCACTGCTATCATATAATGGAACGACATCGTAAGTATGAATGAGGGAATATATATTGCAATTAATAAACATCAAGTGTTGTTCCAAACATATCCTGAGTACTATTACTGTCTGAGAAGGAACAAACAATGTTGTCAAATAATTATTAACACGTTAGATTCTGGCAAAAAATTGTGCCCTGTTGATTTTCTGTGCAATGTGTGCGACTAGGGCTCTTTTCCTATCAAAGTTTGCGAACCTACATGTGCCGGAAAAATAAAAGGAAGCATTTATTTACTCTGCAGGAGATATTTGATGTTGCCAATTATTATGCATAAGCTACAACTACACACAATGGATAATTGAGTTGCGAGAATAGAGTAACAGCATTATATGAGTTTTAATCACACATCACTTCATATGTTTATACCAAAAGCAGAACACACAAACGGAGAGGATAAGCAACTCCCCAAAGTTTAATCAGAAGAGAATAAACAACAATCCTGGTAAACGCAAAATACCACTCAGTACTGAACAAGCAACAATCCTCCTGACTTAATACTTCAGCAAACACAATAGTCTTCTAGAGATGGCAGTTCTGACGCATGGAAATCCTGGATATACAGATATCAAAAGGAAAAAAATAAAAATGAGGAAAAAAGAAGAATATAAGGAAAATTTTGTTAGTTGATGAGACACTTAAACTACAGACATTTGGATTCTGTTATATTGCGATTCTATATATCGGCATTAAAATATCCAATGATGCAATTGGAAATGAGGTAAACATGTGGTAGGGATTTCAATTCTTTGTAATTTGTTTGATGAGAAACTTACAGTATGGAGTGATCTTCCATCGCTGGTTATCTCCCTTGGCCCATTCCCAAAGCACAATAGTAGTCCCATCATGGACACCGCCATGTTTCCTGTCACCATTAAAAGCATCTACATTCAGGCGAATGTTATTAACCATCCTTATAGTTCTGTAACTATCGCCCAAGTCCTTGCTCTGTGTCCACAGAACAGACTCATCAAGAACATCTGGATTATAAGGTATCAGTTGCACCTGTAAACAAATTTTTATGATAGAAGTTAGCATTTGCATATTTATTATTAGCAATGAAAAGAAATGAAACGATAAAGCAAACACTTGTACACTTGTGAGGTGCAATCTGTGAGCTATCAGCCATACTTGTCCATTTATGAAATGAATGCAGATCACAATCATGAAGGCAACATATCTACAGTATCAAACCAACAAGCGAGATTTGCAATCAAAATGCAAATCTGTTCTGGTCACATGTAGTATCCAAACTAGAGATAGCACTGTTTTGCTCCTCACACGTGTAAGAAATTCTTCAGTTGTTGTCTAGTTGTTACCCATATTCGACCTTCCCTTCAAGAATATCCCAGAACTACCATCTTACATCTTTGTGATGGAGAGTTGTTTGGATGCATTACCAATGGATATTGCCATAGGGGATAAATTGCAGAAATTTTGCTTAGATGCAATAGCTTGTTTTATCCCTTTAACTCAATCCCTGGTATTTTGTGGCTTCCTTATGTACATTGTGATTCACATCTGTCACAAAGATTGGGGTATTCACACTGCTTTTTCAATGTTATATGTTACGTTTGCAAAAGATATTTGTGACCACAACACTTTTTGTTACGCAGAGATAGTTATAACTTCACATTATTTCTATGACTTACATTGAAGTCTCACACTCCCTAAAGCAACTAAGAAATCAACTTAGGATTCAAGAGTATCCTAACTCTCTAACAAAAAAATCCAGCGGCAGCAACACTAATTTGAGTTGGTATGTGCTGATTGTTATCCATATGTGAAACTAACAAGCATTTCTTATATTTAAGAAGAATGAGCTATGCTTCCCTGTACTAAAATAAAACAAAACATTAAAGAATGACCAAAAAGTAAAACAAGTCACAAAGAGCAGCCAGAGTAACAGAACATAAAGAAAAATGCAGGGAAAACAAGGATTAAAAACATCCATTTGCTTTGTTCAACATTATAACCACTAATTCCTCAAGTTCAAGTTCTCTCCCACGCTCCCAATACCAAAATCCTATCAGTTCCTTAAGGATAGCCAGCATAGAACGGCCTTAGAAGAAGGACAAAGCGAAAAAAACAGTGCATATGGCAGAAGTCTTGCAGAAGAAAATTTCAGTTACTCAGAAATCTCATGGAAATCTTACAGGATGAGTGGCTCCAATAGAGTGCTTCATAGCTTGACCGGTAGCTTTGTTAACCAGAGCAAAGCAGGGAAAGCCCTCTTCATCCTTCACTCTACTGCTGTACTTCTCATCTTTGTACCAATGCTACAACAACCAAACCAATTACAATAAATACAACAAACCCAGAAAAATAAATGAGCACTATGGCAGATCAAGCTAAATTATTGTAAATCACAAGTGTGCAAAAGAAAACACAGAAGCACAAAACAAACGTGACACAGATCAAGTCAAATACTTGTCAGTTGCACAACAAGAAGAACTATAAGCCAAAGAGATCACAAGAAAACAAAAATCGCAATACAGAAAACAGTCAATTTATCCAAACCCAAAATCAAGCGGGCAAGAAATTAAAAATAAAATAAATGATCAAATGGAATACATACCTGGAACTCATCAGATGGGTCAGATGGCGCAAGTACCACCTTGTTGTCTCTAATGGTGAGCGAGAAATTAGGCTCAGCCTTGCAGAAAACTCTGCAAGTAGGCCTCCCAGAGTGATCGGGTCCAGAACCCGAGCTACAGTGATGGTGAAGAAAAGATGGCAGATGGGGCTTGAAAGAATGATGGGAAGTCTCAGTTGGTTCAGAAAATTCCTCATTTTGACTGAAAGAATGAGAAACATGGCTCACTTGCGTTGTTGTTGGGGGGTGCTGGTAGTTGCCTGAGCTGAATTCTGGTTTGCCACTTGAGTGATGCAAGTGGGTCACGTGGGGAGGGGGCGGCGTAAAGTCAGTTTCTTGATAATACGGAGGTGGGGGGCGTGCAGGTGGGGGTGCAAATTCAGATTCTTGGTAAAATTCTGGTGGGCGATAGCCTGGTGGTGGGGGGTGCAAACTCATTTTGTTGATAATATGACGGTGGCAGAGGCTGAGAGTAGGGAGATGGTAGTCGTTCACGGCGTTCGTCGTCTTCTTGATCGTCTCTACGGTGGTGGTGAGTGTGGTGGCCGAAGGGGAATTCCATGTTTGATGGACTCTGTTTTGGCCCTCCGATTTGGATTGCTTTGTGTGATTGATTTTTGATAATTATAATAGCAGGTGCTATTGTGGCTTTTTATGATTCCCCAACTTAATCATTACTTCGCATTCACATTGGAGGTGATATCGTCTTAAATTATTTCAATTATAATTAACTAATTTGTAAAGAAATCATGCACAATCTCTGGACCCATTAAGTGGGAGATAGAGAAGAAAATAGTGCTAGTACTAGTTACTGTAGTTGTTGCATCTCAATTGAATATTGCCATTTAGTATGAACGTTAAAAAGGTATTTACGCGCGTATTTTACTAGTATTTTCTTAACAATTACTTATTTTGTTTTAATAATAATGGTGGCGAATTGAGTTGGGTATTTAAGCGTGGGAGGGGAAGGAGATTGTCAAAATCAACAAGTCCCCGTCTAATATAAATATAAATATATCGGAAGCACTGGAAGCAAGCCTACACAATGTTTTACTATTCAATTATGCACTTCCAGACGGAACGTAACAACAAAATTAGACAATACTATGTATGGGTTTTAACGGAAATGGCCCAATTATATTTTTAGCCCAAGTAAAATATTTGTTATATTTGTGGCAAAAAGTGCACAGTGCGGACTACGTTTCTCCTCACTTTTTCTTTTCCTCTCAAAACAAAGAAGCCAGCAAAAAAAAGGCAACGAAAACACCAATGATGTTGGTGTATTTTCTCTATGATATGCTTTCTATCCTAAATTTTGGGAAAACAAATTATTTATCTCTCAATTTATTTGATTTAAATTTAGTTAAATGCGTACAAAGTTTAAAGCTGAATGTAGAATTTTTGTGTGTGAAAAATTTTGAAAATAAGTTTATTTTAATTTTTTAATATTTTTAACCAATTTTAATAAATTTTACAAAAATAATTGTTTTTTTGTACAATAATAATTTACAAAAATAATAAATTTTTACAAAAATAATTGATTTTTACAAAAATAACTAGCAAAGGCATGCAAAAATGCAAAAATAATTAATTTTTTTAAGGTATTGATTTTTTTAATTTAATTATTTATATTCAATTAGATATTATTTTAAAAATGATAATAAATAGACAAAATTTAATGTTTTTAAGGCATATTTATTATTTAAGTAAATATAAATTAAATTTAAATTATTGTTAAATTTCTTTTTATGATATTTTTATTTTTAATTTAGTTAAACAATTGAATAAAAAATTAAAAAAGTGAGAAAAACTACAATGAAAAATAATATTTATGTGCAAAAAAATAAAAAATTTAATCTAAAATTTTGTAAAATACATAAAGTTTATTTTTAAATTGTAAGTTTTTATTTAGTTGATTTATATTTTTTATTATGTAATACTTAGTAATAATTAATTGTTATTGAGTCAAGCATAGTTAAAGATTGCGACAAATGATCACTTTTACACACATACAATTATTTAATATGATTTAAAGTGATATGCCACAATAGAATGAAATTAAATATAATATAAGTTAATTTATTTAGGCAAACATATTTTAAACATTTATTAACCATTAGAGATTTACATAATTTGTCAATCCTCATTTATTCTATATTGTTGCATGAGGTGCATACGAAGAGTGATACTATGAGATATGGCTTTTTGTTAGCAACCAAGTCATTCTTTTTTCACATGTAGAGATTTGTTTGATTGCTAATCTTAACTGCAGACATTTTCTTGGTTTAAATATGCATAAGAGTATACGATTGAGGAATGTATTCTTTACCGATCAATCCATTATTATTCTAAATGACATAGATATAGTTTTTGGTGAGTTAAATTTTTTTACCATACTAGATATCAATATGGTGCGATTGATACTTTTTTACCTGCTCGAGAGGTATTTATTTGATAAGGATAAAAGAGCTCATGTATATTTATAGTTGTTAGACATATTAAAGAATTTTAACCAGTTTAATAAATATCCGTAGGGATTCGCCATCTTTCTCCATACAATCCAATCCTTATAATAATCAATTCCTTTACGGTTTAATAAATACATGAGAGATGCCTCACGTTTAGAGGTTTCGAGCAAGAATTTTAAGAAAAAATGCAATATTATTGAGATATCCATTCATGTTTGGTATTTATCACAAAAAGTAATATCCAAGTTATAATTCTTATTGATTGTGTAACGTTTTGAAGTATTTATAATTTATTATTATGTAGATATGAATCTATGAATTTGTACCCAGTTTATAGTGGAAGTATTTATAATTCTTGTTGATTTTGTAGTCATAGTAAACAATGACATTTTAAGAATTTTGCTGTGAAATAATTTTAATCAAGCTCTGAGTTAGACGATCATATATAGGCACTTATTCGGTCAATCTATGATAAATACTTGGTTAGCATTAAATAAATGCACTACATGATTAACTGTTATGTGCTCACAATTTTAAAAATTTATTATTATATTTTTTTTATAGATGTTGCATATATTTCCTGTATTACAACTTAAGTTTTTTGAGATAAATTTGTTGTACATGATGCAATTATTTTAGATAATTCAATCAAAAAGTGCATGCAGAGTAATTTGATAACAAGTAAAACTTTTGAGCAATGTGCTAAAATCCTAAACTCTTGTATGGATGGAGACTATACTTCACTTTAAGTAGGAGTTATAAATTAATTTGATTTAATGATTTTTTAATTAAACAAAATGTATTAGTGTTCAACTAACATATACACGTTCATTTGTCACATGACACATAGTCTCATTGTTCACCAATAATATTGCTGAATGTTTTGCTTGCACTTTTATTGCATGTTTTTCCTATGCTGTCGTTACATGACTCTCTGATGTTATCGTTGCATTATTTGCTTATACTCCTATAATATTATTCTTCTATGTCATCATTACATTATTCTTCCATGCCGCCATAACATTATTTTCCTATGCTACCATCGTATCAATCGCCTGCATTGCCATATTATTATTCTCCTATGGCTTTATAATATTATTATCTTATGCCACCACAATATTATTCTTTTATGTCGCCACCATATGATTCAGTTGTACTGTTACTATATTATTTACACGTACTACTATCACATTACAACGATGAATTTAAAAGAGTTGTGATAGACTAAATCGAGGCGTTGAGCGTAAAAATTCATAATATATAAGAAAATATTTACAGGGTTGAACATAATGTAATTGACTGAATTGATGCATTAATAGTAGATTTTCGGGAGTGGATGCAGACATTCAGTTATTTGCAATTATCACCTAATATCTCACCTATTTAAGTTATTGTAGTAAAATTTCAAACTATGCGTAAATCATTGATTAATGTTATTATCTACTGGTGGTTTTGTTGTTAATTAGCTGATCATATTTAATTTTTTCATTGACAGAGGAATCACAAGGCTATTCAAATGATCTACCAATAGACAGACAACATAAACCTGCACCAGTTTCTTGCAAAAGTAGGGTCAAGCGAATATAGAAGAACAACCGTATGGCAAAAGCCCTTACACTAATATTTTGAAGAAAAATTGTGAGATCCCTTCTAGTAGGTCATTACCTTATTATCCTCCAGACATAATTATAGATTTTATAGCTCTTTATCTAAACAATTTATATGCTGAGTATTTTCAATGGTTAAAAACCTAAATACTTTTATTGAAATATATTCAGTTACATTAATACTCAATGATTTTATGATATTTCTAACTTGAATGTACAGTTAGAAGATATTGTAAATATTTTACTTATTATTGTTTTGTTTATAATATTAATAAAAAAATCTAAAATTTATGTTATTATTTTATCAGCATATCGATAAGTATCTTTTTTTGATCTCGTATCAATAAAAGACATTTCTTCACATAATAGCATAGAATTTTATCATTGTTTTATTGCATATATATATATATATATGTATTGGATTAAAAAAAATTGATGATTCTCTCACATTATTATGTAAGCAAATATTTTTTGTTTGATATTAATGTTTTCTTTTTTAATTATACAGTTGAAATTAATTTACATTTGGGGACAAGTGAATGCTGAGGTAATAAATTTGTGTACTTTTTCTTTAAGTTTGAATATTGAGTAATATGTGATAGACGACTTTAACGGGATACTAAGATCTTGCAGTAATGTTGATATCATTTTACTGCCTGCATTGATCTGTAATAAACATTGGATTGCATGTGCCATTGATTTTTAGAAACGTAACATATGTGTGTACGATTCAGCATCATTAGGACATTCTGATTGGAAGATAGATAAGGCTATTAAGCCTTTGTGCAAATTATTACCTGTTGTAATGTGCTAATAAAATCAAGATGGTGTGTTGGGAATGGTTGGGATAACTTAGTTGGTAAAGTAGAAGACTGAAAATCCTCGTGTCATTAGTTACATGTAGGCTTTATGATGTGAGGTTGGACTAACATGATACAAACACATCATTTATATATCTTTGGACACTTGAGTTGCCTCGATGAACTATAGGAATGTAAATTATAAGATATTTATATGCAAGTTCATTGAGTATATTATGTTGAATCGACATTGAAATTTCACCTGTCAACATAAATTATTTTTTAGGATAAAGATCACACTTAACTTGTATGTGAATTGATTACATTGATGGTACTTAGATTATTTTTGTTATACATATATTGTAATTAATGCACTATAAAAATTATTATAATTTAAGTGTATAATTATAAATAAATTATAAAAAAACCCATAAGTAATGCAAAACATCTCTACAAGAAATTACTAAAATAAAGTATAACATCATTACATGACCACATGAATTAAATAAGGTATAACATATTGAATAAAATAAAGAGTTATATTTAACATAAGTAAATAGTTTTAAAATTTAATTACTTATTTTCGTTATGACATAATAGGTTTTTGCATGTTACATAATTATGTACACATTGTTTACAATGAAAACGCCTTTGGATGACTACTTCTTTTCTTGTAGATGAGATGTGTACATTTTTTGGTTGATTAAATGAGACACGACCTATCGATGATTTGACAATAATGACCCATACCTCATTTGAAACTTTTCAAAAACTTGGGTCTCTAATAGAATGAATTTCTGGTACAGATGCTGTCATAAATGTGTCATTCTCATAGTATT
Organism: Swietenia macrophylla; assembly: GCA_032401905.1. Taxonomy (NCBI): domain Eukaryota; kingdom Viridiplantae; phylum Streptophyta; class Magnoliopsida; order Sapindales; family Meliaceae; genus Swietenia; species Swietenia macrophylla. Next base: position 7,153,514 of record CP135571.1, read on the forward strand.
TTGAACAAAAATCTTTATGTCGGCTTCTAACATATCTAATTACTATCATTGCACGAATACATAGTAGATGTTGTAAGTTAAAGCATCTAAATTGACATGTATTTGAATTCAGATTGACCACAACTATTTTGCCTTTATCTCTAATTTTAAACTCAAATCGAAAAATGAAAGAGATTGATAGAGTAAAAGAAGTGCAAACTTCTACTTTAACCTTATCAGCTACTACTCTAGTTAAGACGTCTTTATCATATTTGGCAATTTACTTTTTCCTTTCGTAAAACCAATGCTACAATATAAATCGTATCTAATCCGCCAAAACTAATCTTTTAACAATAAATTGATACTCTTTACAATGGTAGTAGTTATTATATTGTATCATCAGATTGAAAAATGATATTTAACTCATTTATGAAACTCTATCTTATTTTATAAATAGTTTATAATATTAGAATATATTAAATTCAACTATTCATGTGTTTTTCAAATTCATTGGGCATAAATATCTTGACAGCAATGTAAATTCTTATAAGGAAAATATTTTTCTTACAATTTTCGAACTTGTATTTTGATTTGATATTTCCTTCGATATGGTAAGAATAAAAACTGTGACATGAATTAGAAAACACTATTCTTATCTCCTTAAATATGCTATCATGTAAAACAAAGCGGCATCAATAAACATGGTCTTTCGATATGTACTTTTTAAAAATGTCTCATCAATAGTAATTACAGACCGAATTAATGTACAAAAACTACTTAAAGAAATGCAAAGCGCCATAAAAAAATACAAAAAATTTTTGTCCTTATCTATTTTTTATGTATTATTGTACCTTGATTCTTTTATCTGAAAACATAACAAAATTGTAATAATAGATTAAAAGACACTATTGGGTCTCTACACGCTAAATTTAGTACTTCTTCTCTAACTAGCAACACCTTATAGTAGAACACACATATTCCAAATTCTCAGTGTATGTCATCTTAGATGTTGTTCAGTGTATAAATTTGACTAGAATCCTAAAATTTATTCATCATGAATTTACTAATAAATCGACAACTTGTTTAGTAGTGACTTAGTTATAACTGGTTATGTCAACAAACATGATTTATTTCAAAGCATTTGATAGATCAATATTCAACGTTTTTATTTATTTTAGTTTCTCAAATTTGCCATTTACATTTATTAAATATACATTTTGCCTCAAATTGGCTTGTTATTGATTTTAAAATTCAAAATAAAATTAGTTCTTCGATGCCAGTACATCAAGTGTTTCCTATAACTCTTTTTTTGAATTAAAAAGCTATCTAATATATATAATACTATATGTAAAGTTAAACAGTATATCCTACGATTGAGAAAATAATGGCAAAATAGGTGGCGGCACATGGTAAGAATTTTATGGTCTTATTATATCCTTATGAAACCTCATGATCTATTATGCTAATATGTTTTATAGCCTAAGTTTGTCATTGCATCAGTATTTTCATCGCAATAATTTCTATATGAAGTCTTTATGTGGCCACACAAGAGCACAAATAATTGTTCTTGTGTGGACTTAATATTTTAATTTTTTTTCTCTCTTCTCTTAAAAAATGCACATTTTTAATCAAATTTTTGACTAGATCACAATAACAAGTAATTTAAAAAATAAAATGTTATATTTATAACTCATATTAAAATTTACAAAATCACAATAAATTTGATAGTAGCATTTACATATATTAAAATTAATTAAGAATTAGCAAAAAAAAAAGTATAAAAATCATTTTATTTTACACCATTACTTGGAACATTGAAAGTGTAAATAGTGAAATTTGAGAGTTATTGAAATATTATTTGTAATATAAAGATAAATTGCATGTATTTTATTTATACGTATAAAAAATAATTATTAAGAATAAAATTATCTAAAATAATTATTTTAATAAGAATTAATAAGAGTTTATTAAAAATATTAAAAGAGGTTAAAATAAAATTATTTTTAAAATTTTTTCTTTTTTATTTTGCTTTCGTGGATTGTGGGATGTTTGTTGTTGGATTCCTAAATTAGATTGGTTGTTTTTGACTGTAAAGGGTCCAATACAAGCAAGCTGTTGGATTCGTGGTATTGACTCTTCAAGTTCGGTACAATCAAAATTCCATTGAATTACAAAAGTTTTTTTCTTCTATTGCATATAGTTTCAAAGATCCTTCAAAAACCTGCTTGCATGAATTTCAAAATGATAACAATGACCAATAATAATCAAAATAATATAATATAATTAATAAATATTACACGCACGCGCGCACACATACACACTAGATACTTGCATCACAACTTAGACCGATCAAAAGCATGACTTAAACAGGAAACTGAAGGAGGCAAACACAAAACAAGTTCGTAACAAAGTTAATTATTTTTGGTGAGGGATCCTACGCAACAATATTTTCATTTTTTATTTTATAAAAAAGCTAAAAGAAAAAATTGATACAAACAACTGACAGTTCCTGTGATGACATAATAATCAGAGACAACATTTAAGAGAAAAGTGAGCATTGATGGCAATATAAAGTAAAAGAAGTGAACGAACGCCACTCTTATCAAGTCCATGATATTTATTCATTCATAACACCGAATAGAAGTAAATCATCATTTTCATATTTTTGTAAGCCGGCAAGTAACTGAAATATCTTGTATAAATTGTACCAAATTTACAATATATACAAACTTCTCCCAACTGATAACACTTTTGTCTCAGATTTCAAGTCACGTTAATCCATTGATAATTACAAGGATGGACAAAACAATACTATGGTTAAATGCATTTCAACAATAAGAGGTGTATACATTCAAATTTAACAGAGTATATATTTTGTAATTTTTGCTTATGTGATAGAATGCCGATCTCTTGCTAGAATGCCTTCAAGGCTCTCCAATGGTACTAGCCAACCATTTCTCCAAATTTCTTTGGTTCCCTTTCAAATTGTTTCTAGTGGCGTCCAATGACCATCTCGCCGTTAGTTTGGTCTGACTCCCTTCTCCAACACCTTAGTACATTTTCCCAGTCTCTACTTGCACTGCCACGAGCTTCTGTCCAATTTCTGATGCAAGTTGCTGAAGTGGAAAAGCTTCAAGCAAAAACTCTCTGTCTTTGTGTATGAAACTCTCTGTGGATTCACAAGGATCACTAGCCTGCTGCAGAAACTAGGAAAAAGAAATTAAAAAATATATATATATATTTTGAGCAACATACAATGTAGATACTGCAACTAGCAAGCAAAATGAAATAGATGAATATAAGCATTTGGAATATTGTAAACTATTAATTCCTAAACTAATTGCATACAATGAAAATTCCCAATCAATCTTGTTAAAATGAATTTCTTTTTTAGAAATTGGTATCTCCCTAAAAAGAATTTCATGAAGGGAGATCTTTTTTTTTTTTTTTTTAAATTAACTCTTAAAAAAAATTTATTAAATAAAACAAGTTTTGAAAAAATCTCATAAATTTTGTTGAATAAAATTGCATATCAAAAAAGGATCTCCCTTAATGAAAATTCATTCATCGAAGGATTTTCTGTGTTTTTTTTTTGAGAATTGGTGCCTGTTGTGTGTTTTGCAAAGAAAGAAATTTCGATTCCAATTTTTGTGTTCCAAGAGGCAAACAACAGGCAAGTGTATTTTTGTCCTACAAACAAACATTTGGACCCAAATATAATACTTTTACAATTTAGGCCATAAACATAAATGTAACCAATATTTTAAACTATTTGATCATAAATCCATACTATGTTATGATTTAATAATAAAACTAAAAATAAATAAATATATAATAATAATAATAATATTTTGTAACAAAATTTATTAATTATTATTATTTATATTAATATTTATTATTTTTATTTGACAATGATAATAATTTTAAATTTATAACACTTGAGCTAAAAATTGTCTTCTATTTATGTTGTTAATAATATGAAAAGATGAATGGAATAGGTTAATGCCACATATGTGAACCTGTTTCTACTGTATCATTTTATTCCATTAATTTTATTTAATTATTAATATCATTTGACAAAGAATTAATTATGATATTCAGTAATTGGTACAACTAATAACAAAACAAATTCAAAGATTTGCCTGCATCTATGATTCCCATTCCTCAATAATCAATCACCACGTGTGCTGTGCCCTTTTCATACTTCAATTAATTTCATGCATTAGCCTTTGGTGCTAAGACAGCAACAATAATCATTGTTTGCGCGATCTCCAAACGCGTGTTTGCTTCAAAGTTTTGGAAGGGAAAGAAAAAGACAAAATCTGAAAAGAATAAGAATTGTTTTATTTGATTAAACAAAAAAAGAAAAAGTAGAATTTTTTTAGACTTATAATTTCATTGTTCCAAATGTTAAAATTTTTAATTTTACTTAAATTTATATATATAATCAAAAAATAATCAAAAATTTTTTAATTTTATATAATTTTTTATTTCTCAATTATTAAATTAATATATTTTTAATGGTTGATATTCGATTTAATTTATGTAATTAATATATCATAATTATGTATATGGTATATTTAATTTTAATTATTAAAAGTATATTGATTTAATGATTGAAAAATTAATATAAAATTTTTTATAAAACTAAAAAACTCTAAATCCTTTTCCATTATTGTTATGTTATACGTATAAACGCATTAATTTTTAGATTAAAAATTTATTGATTGTTAAAATTAAGTGAAATAAATGATAAGATGTTTAACAATAATTAATTAATTAATTTCTCTTTCTAATTACTTCCCTCTTCTTGCTCAATCATTATTTCATCTTCATCCTTTGAAGGAGGATTTAAAAACTAATTAAAACTCTTTATAAATAAACCAATATTATAGAATTACTACTAAAAAATCAATCAAAACTCTTAAGCATTTAAATTTTATGAATTTTTTTAATACTTAATGGTCAATTTTACAAGTCCAATTTCAATTTTAGCCTAACCCAAAAATTAGCTCTAGATCAAAATGCCCCTCATCTAATGTCACATTATTTCATTTGCTTTGGATAACACATACACATTTGGTTGAGGAAGAAAAAAGAATAAAGAAAAAAGAGTAAATACTATCAATTTGTTCTCTTAAAATAGTCTTGCAATATTTTTGTTGTGGAACTTAAAGATGAGTAAAATTATTAATATTAACTGTAATTTTATTAAATTATAATATGTCACGGTCTAGGATGAAAAGTAAAAATATTAAAGCATCAGTGACTTTTAAGTTGAAAAGTAAAAATATTAAAGAAAATATTATTAATCATGTGCTCTTGGTCTTTTAAAACAAGTCAAAGTATAAAATTTATTTAAAATACTACAAGAAAATGTAAATACCTGTCATATTTTAAAAGAGATAAATTTAAATTTAAATAGTCCATATAAATCATCTATTATTTAATATTCAAAAGTTTGATAATTTAAATACAAGTCAATAGAGATATACTAAATATTAAGCAGTTAAAAGTCTACTCATTGTATCTCATAGTATCCAAGTATACTATTCGCTCCACAACATCCACTTCATGTTAATAATATTTTTGGAGGGGAAAAGAAAGAAGTGAGCAAAATCACAGTGCTCAATAGAGATTAATGTGTTTTAACTATATTAATTTTATCATAAAATTTGCATAGTCAATATCAAAGGTTTCATGCTTATTTCCAATAAAAATTATCAATGATGCTAATATAAAAAATTCACATTTAATATATAGTGAAAATAAGTATCATTAATTTAATTTAAATTATATAAATTAAATATATAATCATACATATTAACAACAGCCACAGCGAGTCACAGAATAATCTCATTAATAAAAACCACACGACACTCATAAATAACATAACTTGTGAGGTTTTCAAGTTTTAGGGACACTTCCATTGTCCTATCATACTCATGGATACTCCCCTATTATCTCCTATATATTAGGGATATTCTCCTATCATCTTGTCCGTAAATAGGGATATTCTCTTAGTATCCTATATAGACTATCAAGAATAACGTGCAATGTCCATATTATTTTTATTATTCATTTCATTCTCAATTTAAGAAAATTTAGGCATTATAATGGTATAAAATTAATAAAATTTTCTGCATACTATTTATTAAAATAATACATTTAATTAATTTACTATACAAATAATATAAAATAAAATATTTAATTTAAACAAGTATTTAATATGCTATAGTAACAAGATGTGCCACCTAAATATTTTCATCATAAAATATCATAATTAATTTAAAATAATTTGATTTCATTTAATAGCATAATGAAGATCATATGTATACATATGCATATATATTTAATTTATATTTTAAAAAGCATAATTAAGTAAATAATAGATTTCTTATCTCGATCATTTTGATTTATGTATTTTTCAGTTTAAAAGGTTATTTGGTCAATTCGATATTACAATTGAATTTTTCTCATCCAAAAGAGTCTAACTATTTGTTTTGGGTTAAAAATAATGTATGAAAAGCAAGTTTGATTGAATATTGACCATTGACCAATTAACTCACCAGTCAATAATGGTCAACAATGACATTTGACGATATAAGGGATAGGTCTTAGTTTATCTTATAGTTCTCAATGTTTTAAATTCAATGGTGTGGTCTATTTCTCCATCCAACATATGGTTTGTCAAAAATTTGATCAAAAAATAATGGCTCTAGCCACATTTTTGGGAAAATTTTGGTATTTTTAGTTCCAAACTTTTTTATCATTTTGTTCTACTCAAAGTTCTAATTTCACTAATGTGCACAGTTTTTCAAAAAGAGATGAAAATTGATCGAAAAGTTGAGTTAAAGAAATTCTTAAACTTTGAACAAAATTTGGCAAAGCATCGATAGTTGAATTAAGGAGAAGTTTATGGCCATAGAATGGCAATGTCGAGAAGATCATATAATCCAAAAATGAGATTGATTAAAGACTGAAAAGAGTTTGTCGAGGAGGTGGTCAGATTTTCTAAGGAGAGAAAATGGAAAGGCTTATTTGAAAATAATAAAAATGGTGGGTATGTATAGAAAATTTTCATAAAATTATAGGATAACCTCATATCTTTTTGAAATTGTGCCTAAACTATAAATATTCAAAAATCATACTATTTCGTCTAAATTTTCTTACACGTTAGTATCCAAAAATCAACAAAAATACAAATCTACTTAAAGAAAATTTCATCTTCAAAATTCATTGCATCACCTCAAAAATCAAATAAATTAGAATAATGCTCTCAAATTTTAGGCTTAAACTCCTAAGTAGCCTTTTTACTACCATAATATTATTACCATAAACATTAATAAAAGAGGTTTGTTTCCTATTGAGAAATATTAATCTTTTAATTTAAGATTTGAACAAATGCATCATAGTAAGTTGCACTCTCCTAGATAAGAACCTTAATTCACTAGACGTTGTGAGTGGAGTCTGACTAATACTTCTTTAACATTGAAACATAAAAATATTATGTATATGGGACACTGTGGTGGTAGAGCCAAATTATATGCAACTTAGTCCATTTCCTTGAAAAATCTCAAAAGGTTCATTACATTAACATTCCCATCAATAGCTATATGTTCCACAACTTGTATAGGACATTGAAACTTAAGAACAATAGTCTTAATAACTATACTAAAATTTTTAATTAAACCTACCTTAAAATCATGATCATAAATGAAATTTGATTTTTCTTTCCATAGAAAAGCTTGAAAAAATTTGTAAAAGTACTCACAAAACAAGGACGTGCTTTAGCCATACTCCCAATGCCAAAATTGACTTCCAAGAATTACAATGAGAAGCTCATTAGGCTCAAAGTCCATCTTTACAGGTCATTACCCTTATACTATTTCACATCAACATTAGCTTTTTATATTTGAGGAAAAGAACCCCAAAATGACATAATAGTCACCAAAATTAAAGGGTAGAAATATAATACTTAAGATGGCCAAGTTCTCCATATGCAATGGTCATATCCCAATTTACAACTGACAATTTTCATCATCTAAATGCTCCACTTTAAATTTCAAAGCACATTACTTTGTTAAGCCACAATAATTATATAATGTTTGGGTGGTAATCACCTGTTTATTTAAACCAAAGTAATTTATTACCTTAACTAAGAATATATACATATACTATATCGATTTGAAAGTCCACTAATACACCCAATATATAAACATTAAAAAACCAAAGACATATAAAAGTTGAAACAGTTTCTAACACGAGTCTCTAAAATTTTCTATTAGAAAAACCTAACATGCTTTTAATCATAAAACAAAGTATTTGACGTACTATCATCTGGACAAGAAAAATTTGCAATCCCTTAAATTTTAGACATAACCAATTTGTAATTTAACATAAAAATACTTTAAAAATTTTCAACAATCAAACATAAACCAAGAGTTCATTATCCATAAAAATAACTTCATACATATCCATGTATATGTACACACACACACACATAAGTCAATCTGATTAATTCAAACCACCATAAACAAGTTGAAAAATCATCAAATTATAAATCATGTTTACTAATATCAATACACAATTTACAATAATCAAGCTATAGAGCTTATTCACTTTGTTAAACTCGTGGAATTACCACTTCTATTTGAAAAATATGGTAATGAAAAAAAATATAGCACAAGATTAATGAGTCTATTCAATTAATACACAATCATAGTAGTAACAATAATTACCTTTAATAAATCATACTTAATCTTTTATATCATCACAAGTGAAATTTCTTGTAAATGCATTTAAAATTTCTAATAATTTGCTATAATATAGCATTTTTTATATTTTCAAGACAACTTCAAACCACCTTATACTTGTGTCTATAAAATTTATCCTCTTAATCTAATCAAAATCTATAGTATTATAGAAAAATCATTGTTCAAACTTATGAAAATCCAGTAATAAACTTTTTTTCATTGAAATATTAAATAATTCATCAAAAAATTTTATTAATACCTTTATTTGCATTGTATTCCATGTTCTAAGACAACACATGCAAAATGTAAGAATGTTAAAATGATAACATATTTTTTATAATCTCATAATCCAATTCGTTAGACCTCAAAATTAGTTACGAACCAATATATTTACATACCATATACGTAATAACTTAAGATATCACTTTAATTGTATGATTAATCCATACTATTAATATGTTTACTGATGTGCCTTTTAAAAGTTATACATCAATTCAAAAAATCTAGCAAACTAATATCCTTTCAAGCATATAATCAGTCATTAACTTCACCTAATGCCATCTGACTACTCTAAAATACAACAATTCCATGAATAATTTTAAATAATTAATTATATCCTATTGGTTAGCCTGGTGCATGAGAAAACTAATGACACAATAAATCATAAAAATTTTAGCTCAAATTATTTCTATTTAATTCTCAATTAATAAATCAAAGATTTACTGAAGACCTATTAATAGCTATAAATATATATTAGACATATACTTTAAATCGCAATAGGTCTAATACTTGTCATGGATTCATTCCATTGAAAATGTATCATTTTATTAGACTTTAGCACAACAATAATGCATAAGGACCAAAATAATTGAAAACAATAAAATTAAATTTTAAAATCCTTATATACAGGTGTCACATCCCTAAAAAGTAAAACTATGCTTTAATATCAAAAATGTTATTACGCTTTAAAATAGAACTTAGTGATTTTTAAGTTAAAAATTTAAAATATTAAATAAAATATTATTAATCAAATAGTCAAATGTATCGCAATATTTTTTAAAACAAGTCAAAATATAAAATTGATTTAAAATGTCACAAAAAAATGTAAACACCTACCTTGTTTTAAAAGATATTATTTAAATTTAAATGGTACATATAAATCATGCATCATTTAATATTTAAGAGTCTAATAATTTAAATATAAGTTAATAAAGACATACTAAACATCAAACAACTAAGAGTCTACACATTGTATCTCTTAATACCTAAGCATACTACTCATTCTACAGTATCCACCTTACACTAATAACATTCCTAAAGAGAAAAATGAAGAGTTGAGCAAATCAACAATGCTTAGTAGGGATTAATGTCACTTATTTATGTTGATTTTATCATAAAATCTGCATGGTCAGTATAAAAGGTTTCATGCTCATTTCTAATTAAAATCATTAATGATGCTAATATTGAAAAATTCATATTTTATACATAATATATAATATATAATATATAATTAAAATAAGTATTGTCAATTTAATTTTAACTACATGAATCAAATATATAATCATGCATGTTAACGACAATTATAATGAGCCACGGAATAATCCTACTAATGACAGCCATACAAGGCTTACAAATAACGTAACTTATGTAAGTTTGTGAGTTTCAAGGGTAGTTTCTCATCGTCCCATCATACCAAGAAATACGTCTCTATTATCTCGTCTATAACTAGGGATACTCTCCTAACATCTTATAAAAACTATCAAGAATAACATATAATATTCATATTATTTTTAATATTCATTTCATTCTCAATTTAAAAAAAATTTGGCCATTATAACAATGTAAAATTAATAAAACTCCCTGTATATTGTTCATCAAAATAGTACATATGATAAATTCACCATATAAACAATTTCAAAACAAAACATTTAATTTAAATAATATTTGACATATTGTAACTGTAAGACATGTTACCTAAATATTTTCTTCATAAAATATTATAATTGATTTAAAAAATAATTTAATTTTATTTCATATCATAGTAATGATTATATGAATATGTATTCATACATATTCAATTTATATTTTAAAAAGCACAACTAAGAAGTGACAAAATCCCTTCTTCAATTGGTTCGATTATATGCTTCTCGCTTCAAAATTTTTTTGGTCAATCCAAGGTTATGATTGGATTTTTCTCATTGAAACGAGTTCAATGGTAGTCTCCATGATTAAAAATGATGTCCAAAATATCTGAAAAGTAAGTTCAACCGAATGTTAACCGTTGATTAGTCAACTTCATTAGTTAATGCCAGTCAACAACAATCAATAGTAGTTTTAGCCTATCTTATAATTCTCAACGTCTTAAATCTAATGGTACAATCCATTTCTCCAATAAATGTATGATCTATCAAAAATCTGACCAAAAGTGAATGTTTCAGCAACATTTTTGAAAAAAAAAAATTTTAATAACTTTTAAATTTAAAATTTTCAATTATTTTATTGTACTAGATATGCTGCTTTTATCGATATGCTTGATTTTTTAAGAGGAGGTCAATATTGACCGAAAAGTTTACTTAAAGAAATTTCTAAACTTTGAATGAAATTTGACAAAACATCAAAGGTTGAATTGAGGTAAGGTTTGTGACTTTGAAATGGCAATGTCGAAGAAATCATATGGTTCAAAAATGTTTCAGGAAAGGGTTTGTTGGAGAGGTAAGTAGACTTTCTAGAGAAAAAAATAGAGGGGCTTATTTGGAAATAACACAATGATGGGTATTTATTGAAAAACTTTCATTAAATTACAGGATAACCTTATATCTTTCTAAAATTATTCATGAACCATAAATATTCAAAAATTATATAATTTCGTACAAATTTTCTTATACTTTAATCCTCCAAAAATCGATAAAAATACAAAATAGTCAATATAATATTCGTATATTTATTTAATATTTTTTAGAGTGTAATACAATGTGTACCTTTTTATATATATTGAGATTATTCAAACAATGTGATCTTAATAATATACATAACTACTGAATTTCAGCGAAATTTTTATTAATTAGTTAAGTTTAAAATATGTGTAAAAAATATATATCTCAATTTTCTCCCCTACTTATTTGAATCTATGCACGAAATGTCAAGAAACCTTATCGTTTTAAAATATAGAGAATTCTTGATTTTTGTGCAAAAACAAATTTTATTAAAACATTTTGTAAATAATATTTTATATCTTTTAATTCAAGCTACTTCAATTCTATTATAAAAAAAAAAAAAAAATCTTATCTTAATACTTTGGAGGATCATGAAAGAGTTCCTGAGACAATACATAGACTTACAAAGGTAGTGAGAGTCAAAGATTTTGTGGCTCAAGACATATTAACTAGCAAAATCTTCTTTAGAAGTTTTATTAGCAAGATATCTTGACAATTTTTGTCTAAACGAATGACCGGTGTCTTCCCTTGGCATCTTCTCTCCCCTGGCATGTTGGCGTCTCCTCTCCTCCCCGTCAGTCTCCTTATCTCTCATAGTAGCATCTTGGGTCTCCTCTCGTTGGCGGCAATAAGGACGGAAAAATGGCTATCTCAACGATTTTATGGAGCTCTCGACAATTTAACAAACATTTGTATTTTGACTTGAAGAAACACAGTAGAATCATGGCATTGTGATCCAAAATCTAACGTTTCAGCTAAAAATTAAGTAAAATTTTTGGGTTGGGCTATGTTTTAAATGGGGCCTCTAAAAGAGGTCATCGAAGCAAAAAAAAAAAAAAAATCTAATTTTATGAATAATTAAAAAAAATGAGAAACAAATATGCATAATAATTTTTTAAAATAAAGTACAAATTTTAATAAATTAATAAATCATTAAACATGAGGTAACACAATGTCAATTTCTTCCTAAAATTTAGTTCATTTAAGTTTGTTTACTAGGTTGGAGAGAAATCATCTATAGATTTTATTTTTTAATTAATAAAAAAAGCATTTATGGGGTGAGAAAAAATAATAATAAGAAGTGTTTAGTAAGGAGAGAACCAAAAACAATAATTAAAAAAAAAAAAAGACAATGAAGAGCGGAGGAAAAATTGGAGAAAAGTAAAAAATTTCAAAAAGAGGAGAGGAAAAATGCATTAATTAATTATATATTATTATTTATAATTTATGTCATTAACTCCATCTAATCTTTAATTGTTAACAAGTCTATGCCGTAAAAAATAGTGTAAAATTAAAGGCTTTTTATCCTTCTCTATAGTGATTAGTGTATTTGTTTATAAAATTGATATTATATTATTATATTTTTATCATCATTCTTATTATATATATAATTACTTTTTTCATACATTCTATTTTTTATTTTATTTTATTATCTCATATTGTCGTAATCTATACAATCAATCATCTATATTTGACAATTTTTATTTTAATTTGATTTCTTAATTTTTTTTTTTAGGAAGATAGCGTAACAAATAAAATGTATAAAAAAATAATATTGTTGGTAGTTGTAACAAACAGTCTAGAATATTATCAAAAATTGAAGAGACTTAGATATACAAATGAACGTTAGATTGTGTTCAAAATCAACTTATTCATTAATAGTCATATATAATTTAAATTATAAAAATTTGAGATGCATTTAAAATATAAAATAATTTTTTATATGTAAAATTTTTTAAATAAAAAAATATACTTACATAATAAACGTTAATATTAATTAATAAAATTAAATATTAAATTTGTAATATTTAATTAGTTTATATTTAGAAATGAAACTGAATTAAATTTAAATTTAAATGTCAATTCAATTTTATTTTAAATTATCAAACATGTAGACTATTATATTTTCATAAAATGATATGTTTATTCAAACAAAAAAATAGTAAATTCTTGTCTATTGATGATTCTATTTTTCAACCAAGCAATATAAAATTTTATTCCATTCCATTCATCTCTGTTCTCTTCCCCTTATTCATTTCCATATTCAAACCAAACATAGCCTATATTTACGTTGTTGTTTTGTAGGTAGGCAGCACCATTTCTATGCCCTTTCTTCTCACATGTTTAAGACTTAAAAGATATGATCATTTTACTTTTGTATTTTTAAAATTACATACATACATACATACATACATAGACACACTAGTATAAAAAATGAAAACAACAATCTCATAAAATAACGAATGAAAATAACAACCTAATCTTAATTGTTTATTTTTTATGAGTATTAATTATATTAATTGATAAAATCTTTCGGAATAGTACAAAAGATTTGAGGGTTGAAACTTTACTCACCACGCTGCTGCTGCTGATTTTGGAAAAAAATAAAATAAAATTATATAATAAAAAAAAGAAAAAAAATAGTTTAATATATTTGTTAACTATTTTAAGCAAGTCATTTGAGGTGATTTTCAATTCACATACCCTTACGGTATTGCCATTTTCGAGCAATAGTAAAATTATGTATTTATTTATGATTATTTTATTTGTAGTATTGGGCAATAATATTTTTACATTAAATTAATCAATAATGGGTGTATACCAAAGTTGTAAATTTTCCACAGGGGATCAATCCTTATCTCTTTTGTACATGTACAGATCCCTGCTTGACATCCCCATGCTGCTCCGTCTTTTTTTTTTTTTTAACTCAAAATCTTTTTAATTTTTTTTTAAAAAAAAAATTAATTGGAATATTTGGTGAAGAGATTGGTGCACGTGGGAGCCAGATTTTTACCAGCAAAATTTTCTTCCTTGTTTTGAATTTTCTTTTGGTTGGTGTGATTTAGTTTTAGTGGCAGACATCATGCATATGTAAGCTATAAAAATCAAAGCAATGCATAACTCAGGACAGGGCAGGGCAGGGCAGGTGCAACCCCACCTTCTTCCTCTTGTGATAATCTGATTTAAAAACCATCACGTTGTGTTGTGCTTCACAATAATATTAATAGTAGTAATAATCAATTGATCAAGAAGAAGATAAGAGCAATATGTAATCAAATCCAAATAAATTAGTAATGGCCAACATGATTCCAATTTGCAGGCAAGGCAAAATGATTTGGCATCCTTTTACACACACAAGAAAGTTTTGAAGAATACTATCGAGTGTGAACTGATGAATCCCTAATAACAAAATAGATTATCCATGAATTGACATGATTCCTTGTATTAATTTAGTGTGGAATCTTCTTGCTTTTTGACACCATTACCATATTAATTATTAAGCACTTGAATGTGATCACATTAGCTGTGTACACGTGGAAGATATTCGTGGGAATGAATGCATATATCCAATTTTGTATTAAGTTGGCATTTCTTAACTACACTAGCTAAACCTATTATGCTTAATTCATCATTTTTATATTAATTATGTGGTCTAATACTATCTACTTATTGCATGTGTGAAGTAAGATGTGTTATTCAAATAACTTATATTTATTTATTGAAAATATCTTGCGTGTTAATTTAAATAACTTATATTTATTTATTAAAAATATCTTACTTCACGCATCCGATAATAGTATTTATTTATTTTTAACAAAAATAAGATTTTTTTTTTATTTTTGAAAGTTCAATTTTATAAATTGAAAGTTTTCTTGTCTTTTCTTTTCTTTTTTCCTTTTTGTTATTAGTGCACTAAGAAAATAAAAAAAAAAAAAAAGACAATCAATTAATTATTAACTAAAAATTTTATTTATTTAATTCACAAAATTAGACAAAAATTTATAGCTAATAGATGTAGCAAAATAATAAGAATAATAATAATTATTATTTATTTGCATCAAGTTTTCTAAGATTCTCGTTGAAAATTTATCCGAATAATTAATTAATAGTAAATATATGTACAAATTTGAATAATTTTTATTTATTAATGTTGAATATGATACCTCAATTTATTGTGGTTTAAAATATTATCTTGAACCAACAGATATTAGGACAATAATAACCAAAAAATAAAGAAATTCAGAAACATGCATGGTAGAATTCAACATAACATGACTTTATTTTATATATATATATATATATATATATGACATATAATTTCAATTAAGTTTAAAGTGACGTGATTTGATAACTTGACAATTCCAATTAAGACTTTTATATTAATATTGTGGGAAGAAAAAATTGAATTTCGGTAGAGAAAGATGTTTAGATGTAACCACATCAATCTCCCAATTCTCGCTTTGGCATTTATTTTCTTCAAAAGATTTGCTTGTTTTATTTGCGGTTAGATATTATCTTGGAATGTTTAATCAGCAATTAATGTATGTTATTGTTGTCACATGATTACTCTCATTTAATTAATGCATTATGGTGTGAATTACAACGCAAGCATGATAATACTACAACATCTTCAGGAGAGGAAAACAATCATATCATTATCATCATTATATTGTTACAAATTGCTGTCACATATGGGTTCATCATGGATGATGTTTCAGCAAACACAGAAACGCATTAGTCAAAATTTGACATGTCATGTCTAATCACATCACTGAACATAACATAATTTCTACACGAAATGATCCAAAATGAAATGTCCGGGCACAATAATTGGCACGTAGAGTTGTAATAGTTAGTACTTTGCGTTCAAACATGTAAAGAAATCATTTCTCAAGCCACGCTTTTTTCATATAAATTAGTGTGTACAGAGTATGAACGAATCTGATCCGCATGCTAATTCAAACATATTATATTAAATATTTCCTTACAAAATTATATATATATAAATATATAATATGATTCCCAGCTTATCACCTTCTTTGGGGTATGTATTTCCACCAACTTTTTGACTTTCCAATCGTATCTTCTTTTTGATACCACACCATGCCGTTCAATGTTTCTAATCCAACTTCGTCATTTTGCAACACTAAAATAAAAATAAATATAAATCACACAAACTTGTACACATGTCAACCCTTTTGGGTTCTTCTTCTTTCCTTTTTGATGATTTTTTTCTTTTTTTTCCCCTTTTTAAAATCTTTTTCCAGTCCATAGATTCATTCTGATCTTATCTTTGAAAATGAAGGTGTGGACTCAATAGTTACTGCTGATTCAAGAATGACTGGGGTAAAAAGTTGTACTGAGGGTAAGATTGATCAGTGTTATTGGTGACACTGCAAGAATTCAAGAGTTTCTTTGATGGGTGCAACATGTGCCCTTCCATATTTGGATTTGGGCGTTTCAGCTTGTTCTCCATGTATGGAACTGATGAAGAAGAGTTCAACTGAGGGAGTTTTTGAAGCAAGAAGCTGCTGTTGTAACTATTGTTGGTTCCATTGTTGAAGGAAGGCGGCTGCTCTAGAATCCCAGACGTGAATAGTGGAGTGGATTCGAATCCGGTATGATTCATTTGGTTTT
>CP135571.1:7171099-7186971 GCA_032401905.1 Swietenia macrophylla
CAGCATTGAGTAATCCATGGCATCCAGTAAGTTGGAGAAGGAGGAAGATTTCTGAGGATTGAGACTAGTGATTTGGCTTGGAGGAGTTTCTAGGATTGGCAAATGGGTGTCTTGGATAAATTGTTCCTCCTCTTCTTCTTGATCTTGATCACTTGCTGTTGTTGCTGATATTGGCGATGAAACGTGGGACTTCCGATAGATCCGGCAAAGAACCCAATCATCCAACTGAAAGAAAGAGCAGAAAGAAGTCAGCCGCAATATAAACTTCCATTTGCATTCATGGTTATTGTTTGCCTAATTCCTTCATTCTCAAGTTACGTATTTATCAAAAAAATGGGATATCCAAATTTAATAAAGGCTGCTATTTTTGCATAATTATACACGGTTCTTACCCTCATGGAAGAGTCTTTGGGCCTCATTGGCTTGCTGTTACTGAAATTGTTCAGGCTATTGGCAAGGCGATATTCATGCATAATCCAGTTAGTTTTGACTCCCTTTGGAGGTCTTCCTTTGTAAAAGACAAGAGCTTTCTTCACACCAATGTTTTCTTGAGCCCCTCCTGTTGCAGCAAACGATGAAGCCAGGATGATCTTATCCGTGCCTGTAGCCTTCCAGTAGCCGGAGCCGGCTGCCCTGTTCGGCCTGGCTCCGTTGGGATACTTCCGATCTCTAGGACTGAAAAAGTACCACTCTTTCTCACCAAAGGCTGCCTTGGCTGATCAACAACAACAACAAAACCAACAATTTTACACAAACAGAACCAACAAACAACATATCGTTCTACTAACAAATTAATGAAAAGAGAAAAAAAAAAAAAAAAGTAAATAAACACCTGGTAAATCCCAAGGATCAAACTTGTAGATGTCAACATCAGCAATAATGGAAACTGGAAAAGGTGTAGAAGACTCCTTCTTCCTGAGATAATGAAGAATGAGTTCCTCATCTGTTGGGTGAAACCTAAACCCTGGTGGCAAGGCTGATGCTGGGTTCTTTATGTAAACCATGATATACAAACCAAAACTACAAACTACGCACCCACGCAAATACAGTTATAAAACTAACAAAGATAAATTGGTTTGAAAAAAAAAGAATAATAGAAAGATCTAAAACTCAAGCTTGAAGAACCCAAAACTCAAAGAGAGAAAAGAATTGAAATTTTTGCGAGACAGGGATGAAGGGGGATTATATGGTTGTGGGAATTTGTCTTCATGTGGGTGAAGAATTAAGGATTAGGCCGAAGAAGAAAGATAAAGTCAGTTGCATACTTCGCTATTGGAAGAGGACCCACAAAGCCAAAGAAAGCCAGCTGTGGCCTCTGGTTTATGCGGGCTTTGATATTATTGGTTTTCCGCTCTTTTCAGTTCGTCTTCATTATCCTACAAATGGAAAGATGGCGGCTGCCATAGTAAAGCAATGAGATTAATCTTCTGACATCACGTTGATTTGTCTTTGGATCAAAACTTGACACATATCTCTTCAAATCTTTTTGTCCTTATTCTGCCTCTTAACCCTTGTGGTAGTCCTAATCATCATGCCGTAAATATGTGTCTCTCTTGACTGCTCATTGTTTTCTTTCTCCGCATGAATGAATCGACGTTAGAGTATTTATGGGCCCTTTTTACAGCCAGGCATCAGCAACCAAGAGATAAGGTTACTGCTAACTATTATGTATGTATGTGTGCTATTCCACTGGAGACGGATTATGTATTCTCTTACTCGTATATTTCTTCACATATAATTTTATTAGAGGGGTATATAAATAATATGACATGACACGTTGGTCTCGTTTAAGAATTTTTTTGATTTTAGAGAGGGGAAATTTTTGATAATGTAATTGTGAAAAGGGCTTTTGTTTTGTAAGTAGGGAATAAGGTGGTGTTGATTTGTGAGTAGTCTTCTTTGTGGGATGGGCCAACTCTCTTTGGAAAACGAGGCATAAAGAATGAAGAGTGCTTCTAGAACAAGAGCACACGCACACACAAGTGAAAAACATGTCAATAGTTTTTTTTTTTTTTTTTGTTGTGTTATGAAGTTCAGATAAAAAGAGAATTTGATAAGTAGTTTGCATGGAAGAGAGCTGAAATTTATAGTGTATGTTTTAGATCTCAACTTGAATAAATTTGAAGTTTATTGTGAATCCATACCAACTCCCATAGACTAATTCATGGATTACAAACATTTCATCCAAATGTTATGTCAAAACAATTTTATGACATGGAGATAGATAGTTGAAGCAAATTATAAAATCCTTTTTGTATTTATGGTTGGTTTGAAATTACGCAGCTTTTATTTAAAAGAAAACTAAAATTAAATTAAAAAATAAATTATTTAATAATATTAATTTTTAATAAAATTTATTTTTTAAAATAATATTTAATATTTAATATTTTTATTTTATTGTAGCTGCTGCACCTTATTCCAAGTTGAAGCCTTATGATTTGACGGCAATGCTTCTTTATTGGGTGTGAAATGACAAAATGATTGCATCATCACAAATTCAAATTGACAAAAAAATACATGATGATTATTATTATTATTCTCTTCTCTTTATAGTGCATATGTCTTACGATCACCATGATTTTTTTTAAAAGAATATAAACTTTTATATTGTTTAATTCAATTTCAATCACTTAAAAGTAGTTATATTTAAAAGCACTGCAACCCACTCCCCCGCACCAACACCGCCCCTACCCCACAACACCCCACAACCCACCCCCCTTCTTTCCTTGTACATTGACTTATTATTTTTGTTGGCTGAATTCAACACCATAATTTTGGATCAGTCGTATCAAACTTGTGTGACTCAAGTGAAGAAACATGTATTGCCTTGTGCTAATATTAAGCAAATGACCACCGATCCTCAACATTCAGATCATGTTACTTCAATTGTAATTTTCTTCATTTTCTTTTTCTTTTTTTTTTTATTTCCACCCTAAATTAATCATAAATTAAACATTATCATGTTGAGTTCATCAATCTATTTCTCATAAATTAACTTTGACAAGAACTAACAAATAAAGTAATAAGAGTCAAGATTTGAATAGTTTTTTAAGCACACGTGTAATGCAAAAGACATGGATTAGGTGAGTTTTTGCGGGCAAGTTTAGATTTAGTCATAATAACAGGTACCTAACAAGTATATACTCAAACCCTAATTTCAAAGTCTAAACAGCGGAAGAAATGGCCTGATTACATATCAAGCTTAGCCACTAGCTATGACTCCTTCGTTCCAACAAAAATGCTGTAATTAATCTAAGCAAAATATAAACGTGTTCCAATCATCATAAGCCATATTGTTGCTAAAAATAAGAAAAAAATTTTACGTATCAATTCATACAAACTTCGTCAAATAAGCTTACATGTATGCAAATCATATTGTTATTACTTAATCATGTGTCAAATTTTGATGTTCCTCATTCCAAGTTTGGTTGCCTAATGCAGTTTGCTTCCTTGATGCAAACCAGAATGTTTTTAACTTTGACATTCCAAGGCAGCCAAAAATGCATATACATATGTTATATGGTAAGAATTCCAGGTAACTAAACAGGTATATAATTCCACGACAACCCCGGAAAATATATAAAATGAAATCCCCCAGTCCAGGGAGACTTCCACATTTCATACGAGGCCGAAGGGGAGTTGGCAATTGTGAGGTGTCAAATTTGGACAAAAGAAGAAGAATAAGACAAATTGGAATACAGCTAGGATTTTGAAAGCAATATGCTGAAAGAATGAGTATAACCAAAAAGTTTGTGATTATCCACAACTCCTTGGACTTTAATATTTATCCTTCAAAGATGCTTTTGTTTGGCTGATGAGTTTAACGCCATGTTTGATTTCATGCAAAAGAATAGGATTCATACGTTGAATCTTATGTCATCTGTGATGTAAAATACAGCACCTGGGAGTTCAATGGTTCTTTCCTCCACCTCCTCCACTTTTTCAATTCCTAGATAACTTGTTCACCTGAAACTCAAATACCCACATGTCAATATGCAATATTCAATCAGTAAAATTGTACCGTCTTTTGATAAAGTCGCCTATAATTTTGGCTGAGTTCTATTTTTTCTCAACTTACGGATAGATATCAAAGAAACCCTTAGTCAAGCCAATAAAAGGCGTTCCCTGGTGCGGTGAGGTGATAAAAAATGGTCAAAAGTATCTTGCCACTTCGTTGTGAGAAACTTGACTTTTGATCAACCAGTAGAGTTGTGCTTCAATACCAACTAAGTAGAAATGAACTTGAAGACTTACATGGTTAACTTCTCAGATTCAAAGCCAGGAAAAGAAAAAAAAAATTATAATTCTTACCTTAACATGGCGCCGAGCTACTTGAATTCCTGATCCAGTGAACGTGTAACTGGTTCACATCAGGTTGTTAAGGATATTTGACTGAACGTGGGCATATAATAGAAACAAGAATTAATAAACTGGTCAAAGGCATGTTAGCATGCAAAAGAATGCATTAGCTAGTTTCAACTTCAACAAAGTCTTGATTGTGACCCCCGTAGTTTTCCACGTGTAGTTTACCTAATCTAAAGGCTAGTAGTTATCCATTTCAAATGTTATTGCACTAGATTTCCCAACAGTGAATTGGGCCTAATCAGGAACTGTTTCAACAGTAAGTCTGATCTCTTGATTTCAAAACATTATACAAGGAAATAACGATTTCTTACAGACACATATTGCAGATTAACTCTTGTTAGTTTCTCAGAGTCTAAACATTAATAATTGCAACAACTTATTTTTCATTTTAACACTTTATTTACAGCAGTCGGTATTGTTTCATTGACTCTATTCTACTATATTTGCAGACAGCTTACATTACTAAAACCAGACCCACATGGGACCAACAAGAGACAATTAACAAGAAGTGATGCGAAAAGATCAGTACATATGATCTTTTGTGAATAAGGTTCCGTTACTGTGAAGATGACAAACAGACAGCCATCTAAATAGTTTCTAGTATCATGCTACATGTTTGTAAACAATTAGTTTTATTATGCCCAAACCACAAGAACACGAACATAAAAAGGTTGTATAATTATATCAAGTTGATCTTAATCAGGCTGTGCCTCATCTTAATTTCATGTAAAGGTACATGATCATCGTCACCTAAGAGATGGAGTACAACCTGCATTTCAACCATCCATTGTTAGAATTCAGCCTCATAAAGTAACCCAATACCATTGCAAGATGAACTAACTGGTTGTAGAAGTCATTTCACATTTTCCTCACTTGTAGAAGACAACACCAAAAATATATAATACTAGAAACACCTCAAGCCACCTTGAACAGAGCAATGCTAACCAAGAAATAGACATCTGTGTTAAGCCTACTACAAACCAAAACGTTCTAAAGTTTTGATGTGGTTGGTCCTGTATGGTATTGGTGGTTAGGGATGAAGACCACCATTTCGTGGGGCTAGTCATTCTGGTTATCTAAATGTAAAAATCAAATAGTGGCAAGGAAACAGACCCTTATATTCTTACTATTAACACATACCAAGCAGTTGTGTACAAACTATTTACACAAACATCTCATAAAGTTTTCTATTGAATATAGAGGCTTATTTCCCTGAGGATTTCCATGTAGTTCTTCCAAACAGAGATTGAATTGTATTCATTTGCCTTAATATAGGCTTCAATTCATAGTTTTAGGTTTTTCATGCATTTCTAAAGCTTCTACACTCTCTCCAGTGCATATAAAACCACTATCATCCCACCAAGCATTAAATATAATACAAATTACGTCTGTTACACAAGTGCCTTTATGGCAAATTGTAGCATGAAGAAGCTCTGATATGACAATATCAGTTTATCAGGCTAACTCAAGGACTTAAAATTTAAAAACCATAGAAAAAGAAAAAAAAAACATATTTGCCAGACAGTCTCTGCTTTTTTTCTATAGCTAGGTCCAGGGCTTATCACAACATGCCCACTCTTTACCCACTAAGCAAAGGCCAATCAGCTAATTAGCCCTAACTCCAACGACAAACACATTTGGGAGACAGCCCAAACAGACCACTCATAATTCCAATTTCAGAAGTGAACACAGTATCATAATTGCCAGAATGTTTGAAACATCCAGAAAAGCAGATTATATGCAAATTAACATAATACCCTCACTTCATGTGACAATAACCCATTAGCTGCATCTTAGGCACATATAAAGTATTAATTCAACAAACTCCAGTTTTTCACAATCATATGTAACTATAAAAAATTAATTGTATTAAAGGCACCCGTTGTATTTTAGACAGCATGTGTCATGCACTTGTGGAGAAGAAAAAATTTGCCATAATTGCATTCATTCAAAAAGCACGTACCATTAATGTCCACTGTTCCTTAGAACCTACTTCTCCCAAAAAGAAAAACCTTGCTCTATTACAACTCTTCTAGTCTCAAGTTGTTGAATAAACTCTCTGCCTTGATCTGAGGAGGTCACTCTGGTATTTATGCCTGAATGAGGTTGATTAACTTTGAAATCAGCTATCCTATGCTCAGCAAACTGCTTACTAGACAACCAATCCTGAAGCATCTCATCTGTCTTAGGTGTTGACACCAAATTTTTGTTCGATGCCAACTCGCAAACTCTTCCTAGATTCTTCAGGTTTTCACTGCAAAATACCAATAAATCAGAAATGTCGGCTTCTCCAGCAAAGGCTCTCTGATGCTTAAGTTAGAATAATGACAATTGGTGTTTTAAAATCAAAATGACAAAATAATGGTCCTCAAGATAAATTTTCTTACCTTTTTTGGATACATCTCTTCCTTTTATAAACTCCTCTTCCGTTTTTAACAGCTTCCTACTACTTGGCAGTTTCAATAGTGGGTGGTTATTATAATGGATAGTTTCCTTGTAGTGAATAGTTTTCAGATAGTGGGTAGTTAAATTATATGGATTCCAACCGTTAGCATCCTTGGTTGAATTGCATTCTGGAGATCTCTGTTAAAATATTGAACCTCTGAACTTCTCGAGCTTATTGGGACCTCAGGATACATTAGGTTCTGGCAGTAATTGTTTCTTTCATCTTCATAAATACTTGTGCGCTTCCTCCAACTTTCCATTCAAAAAGAACCCATGTATAAGTGCAATGTCCAAGCTTCGGTCAGGATCATTCCCATTCTCACTCATCTCATTCCACATCTTAAAAACGTTGTCAAATTGGTGCCACCAGGAAAACTTTCTAATTAACATAATGTAGTTATCATTAGTCGGCTGGCAGCCCATCTTTCTGATATTCTCCAACATCTCAAACACTTCTTCTGCTGTTCTATGGATTCGCAAGAAGGCGTGGTAAGTCCGAATTGTCGGTAAGAGACGCCGTTACAACATCTCATGAAAGGCCTGTCTAGCCTCATTGACTGTCCGTACTTTACAGAGAGGCTTGAGCAGTGAGTTAAGGTAACAATGTTTGGTGCAATACCCTTGTCTTCCATACTTTTCATGAGATCAATTGACTGTTTCACAAACCTACCTTTTGCAAGAGCATGAATAACTGCACTGTAAACTTTTCTGTCTGGTTCAACCCCATTTTGTTCATTTGATCGAAAAGCCTGGGCACCTTATGAAGGTTACGAGCTTTTGAATAGAAGAAATGATACTCGAGAACAACATGACATCATGTTGAATACCTCTTGCTCATGTCCCTCCAAACTCTTTCTGCGTCTTGCAAACTAACAATGACATTGCACCATCCATTAAGTATAATATTAAAACTATTGGTATAAAATGGGAACACATCCAAGTTACAAAACATCAACTGCTCAGCATCTTCCACATTCTTGTAACAATAAAGAGCAGAGAAAAGGCCATGAAAATCCTCAATATACACATAAAAGTTAAACCTTCTATTTGCATAGAAAGCATTTATAGCCCGTCAACATCATTCGCCGCACAATATTTAGTCTGCTGAGTCACAAGAGAAGGATCTGTTCCCTCCCTCTCTCATCTCATCAATCAACACCCATGCTGTATCAAACTTCCTCACTTTTCCAGGAATGGATATCATTGTGTGACACTTGCGAATCGAATGCACATAACCTGGCTGCTTTCCACCCCATAAAAAGAAAGTAAGTGCTGCCTCCCAATCGCTTCGAACTCTGGGAAGAACCGCCACTACGAACTCTGATGATACCTTAATACCACATTCCTCAATCTTGTTTCTCGTTTCTAAATTCCTGCAATATATCCACAAGGTCTTAACATCTTTGACTACAACCTCATCTCTTAATTTCGATTGTATAATGTCTTTTACATAATATCATCTTTATTATCACATCAACAACAACAGCAAGATCAATATCATTATTACTGTCCCTGAAATCTCTTTCTTCAAGTTTAGAGATTTTTGGTGCATTTGGGCTCTCAAATTTTGAGGCGGAGTACGAAGAGAAGTTCTATGGGAAGCTAAAATCATTTGGGGAAATGGAATTTGAATAGGGGAATGTTTTTACATGTGTAGTATAACTGGGTGCGAGCAAGACTTATTACTTGCAATAAGTTAGATCTTGTTGCTCTGTTTCCTTGCATTCCAGGAACACAATTGACAGGAAAGGAGATAATGAAATAAACGGCACGAAAACTGGAATTTCAAATGAAGCGGCGAGTATAAACTGTTTGTGGAAAAGACTGAATGAAAGGAACGAGATTTTCCTTTACTAGCACACCAATATTTGAATGAAACTCACTGATTTACCTGGTGGGACTGAAATTCTTGAGTTGATCCTTGCGTGTCTCAACATTGAGAATTATCGAGCATTAGTAGCAATTAAAAACTTAAAAAGGTAGCTTCGGCTGGCGCGGGTGCGCGCTCCGTGGTTTGTTTTGTGCATGCTGCCTGTATAAATTCCTTAGGAATATTTTCATGTGTATCCTTAAGGTAATGATTAATTTTAAAAATACACATAAATATTGAATTTACACAAATATACCCTATATCCATTCTCAAATAATTTTAACAAATATTTTATTTATTATATTTTTAAAATTAAGTAAATAAAAGAGTATCAAAGATACTAGCGTTTGATTTAAAGAATCAAGTGAAACGAGAAAAAATATATACAACATAATTTTTATAAATTAATATTCTATAAATTAATAATTTCTGCTATATAATTTTTTTATTGTATTGACTTGGGTTAATAATAGACTAAATTATTAATTTATTAAAATTACAAATATAATTGATAATGATATTTTATTAAAATATGAATTAATTATATTCTAATTAATTAATTTGAAGAGACCTACATTATTAAGTATTGATTTTTTTTTTGTTCCTTTTTTTTTTTTAAAAATTTGAGCATGTGTAAAATTACATGGCGCTCTACCTATTATACGCTAATTCATTTTTATTTTATTTTTTTTATATTCTAATTATTTGCATTCATTTTAGGTCTAATCATATGCGCTAGTCGTACATGCTTTAAATAATAATCATATTTCCACCATTAAGAAAAAAATAGGTAAGTTGGGAGGAAATCATATTTATTGAAAAATTTTAATATTTCAAAAACATTCCTTAAATGTCAAAACTAAAACTTAATGATAAAAATTCTCACAGACTCTCTGCTTGATAATTGAAACAAATAAATTAATAAAAAAATTAAAGAACATAAATATTATGTAAACCACCTTTTTGCTTTGGTGCTCGCTCCTTCTCTCTAGTCCTCTAAATTTTGGAGGCAGATTCCTCCTCCCCGCCCCTCTTCTTTATTGCAAAAATAAAACGGCATCGCTGAAAGAAAATGAAAATGGCACAGCCAGCTATCCTTTTCTTCCGCTCAAAGAAGTAAATGAACTAATTGAATAAAATCATTCTGTCAAAAATTACAATCACAATATTTGTAATGTAATTACAAATTATAATAAATGAACTATTTTTTTTTCTTTTCTCCTCATTATTTCCAACAGATATATATATATATATAGAGAGAGAGAGAGAGAGAGAGAGAGAGAGAGAGAGACCAAATCCAATTCCCAATCCTAGTTGATACTGATTCTGATGTAATTAGCCGTGGATACTTCAGCTTCAACCCTTCCGACGCCAAAAAACCATATATGCTGAATTTTTAAGACGCTAATTAAGCCAAAGATGCGATTCAAACATCATGTTAATGACGATATAGCCTCTATGGCACTGCCTAGTGGCCATGCAGCTTCCACAAGGGCATTCTGATATTTAACTTGCTTTACTAAGGTAATCGATTGCCAGGGATCAAGGCCTGTCGAAGAGGATTGACCATACAACATGGAGATATCAGAATACTAACATTATAATTGATAATGAATCTACAAAAACACTCACTGTAAATGTAACTTACCAAATCCGATTACGAGCAGCGTGTACTGGTAGATGAGATCCATGCATATGTATGGCATATTAGTCTCATCCACGCGTGTATATACGGATTTTGCTTCCTCAAGTCTAGTTTTGCAAGCACGCTTTGCTGCAGTCTCGAAATCAGCAGGGCAAACTTTTGCAACAGGTTGATTTGGATCAATAAAACCAGCCTATATGCAAACAATTAAGTTAGAAAAGCTATGCAGCCACCAGACAATTAAGAAATTGTGCTGTAAATTAAACTTTCCTCTCAAGCAACAAGGTCACAGAAGAGTAATACCTCAGCAGCCCTGTCATAGAAAAACGAAGCAACAAACATATTCTTTTGTCCATCACCACCTCCCCCGTTCCATACTCCACCAAATGTGCATTGCATATGAGTACAAGTATCATTAACCTTTAGAGCCTTGATTGCTGCACTCTGACACTCCTCCAGGTTTGAACCAGATGGATAAGCTGATGCTTTGTACTCCTTTCCTCCATATTTGTAAGATCCTTCAAAAGATTATGAGGACCAAAAAAATTTCAATGCTCAACGTGCCCTCTGCTCTGATGTCCAATGACAGAGTAAAAAAACTAGTATCTCAAATTTATTTGTTTTTGAGAAGAAATGAAAAATATATATTATCTGAAGAATGATAAGAAATTTTGTAAATAAGTTTCCTATTCAAAAGATAATTTCTCCTTCAATCTTCACAGCATTCCAAGAAATGATTTCAGAAGTTAGAGTGAGAGAGAGATAGTGTGGTCATGATTGGTAAGCAAAAAGCAGGATGATGATGATCATACTAGCAAAAAGAGTGAACTATGAATTCAACAGGGTTAAATAGTGTTCTATTACGTGGTAGGAAGTGGATGCAAAAATCTTTTAAGCAACATGAAATGAGGTCACAAAAGCAAATTATTTTACACAAGTATGATGCTGCTTCAAAGTTGAATAGTGATAAAATTATAATCAACACAGTATCAGGTCTCCTGAAAATGAGCCCTTGAACATACCATCATAACCAGCCAAAATGCATGGGTTGTCAGAATCTTCAGTAACCTTCAAGATTTCTGCTCGAGCTGCTAACAAACCATAGTGCAAGTAACTGCATGCAAGAAGCCAAATTTTTATTGTTGTGATTATCATGTTTATAAGAAACTATGAACAAATTTATTAATTATAAGAAAAGTATTACCGGTGAGTAGTGGTCCTAGTGGACCAGGGTCCCAAAAAAAACAACAAACTTTGGTAAGGAAGCAAAGTGACTCCAAAACAGCCTATAGCACAGAAAATATGTTTTGAACAAAAAATTTATGAACTAAAAACACAAGAGCTAGGAAATCTCTAGAAAACTGCATGGTTTTTTTTTTTTGTTTTTTGGCCGAATACAGGATCTTTTTCAAACAAATGAAGTACCTAAAAATATTTTGTCATTGGTATGTGAACAAAATCAAGCTCTACAATAATAGATGACCCGAGAGGTGATTGAACAACAAAACATCTCATAAAAACATAATATCAATTTTTAAGAAAGAAAGAGAGGACCTGTAAACATAGAGGAAATATTTTGTTCCCATCAAATACATTTCTTTCACAAATGAATCCTGTCCTTCTGGCACCTTTGGAGCACTTGCAGCATCCATCTCAGAGATTGCATATGCCATTTGCACAGATCCACCTCCCAGATCAACCACCCCAACTGTTTTTGGATATTTCTTTCCCAAATTCCTCAGGAGGTAGTTTATTGTTACCTGCAACAAAAGATCATACAAAGGCTCTAGACTGCATCCAATCATACAAAAAGAATTCACAAGACCAGATGTTCCCTCTAATTGTTAAAATGTGTACCTACAGCAAAATGGCACAATGATGTTTATGTTTCATCAACAATTTTCATCTTACTTCCCAACCAAGAACCGCCTAATATGATTCAATAATTATTGGTGAAACATTTCCCATGTATACCTTCTCTGTCCTTTTCTGTTTATTTCTTTCTGTTTGTTAAGTAAAAGCTTTATTTGCTTTGATCTACTATTTTCTAGCTTTACAAATCTTTACACAACATAGTCAACCAAAGTGCTGTATCATCTGTTGCAAAGCTCATACCCTACAGTTTAAGATAAGCTGGTCCTAAAGGATTTCCTCTATTCAAATTGCTTAAAGCTATCACAAAACCTACAAACCATAACAAATAGGACCACAATTGCTACAAACCTATCACTTCTGCAAAAGGTGAATTTTTAATTAGCACATGAGCAATTAGTCCAAAATACTTCTTGGAATTTGACGAAACTATTCAGGCTCTTATGATTATGTGAATCAGAGACAAGATGTAGCTACCATTGTTTATGCAATATTATGGCTTTGTATTCTCCAAAAGAAGTCCACTTCCCTCTGTCCAAAATCAAACACTAAGGAAATGTAGCAGCCTAGAAATTACCAAGTAAATTTGAATTGACTACTCTAAGAGTCAAAGGAAAAAAAGTAAGTATCATTCACTGGATGAAAAGCACAGAAGAAATCAATGTTCTAAAATCCGAGGCATCAGTGAAACAAGTGTAACTAATTTAAGCGAGACACCAGTACCTCAGAAAGGGCAGTTTAACAATCATTACTACTACAATTATTATCAACGACACATACTTCACATATATACATCTCTCCATTTGCATGCATGTCTCAAAGTAATAGTCAATGAGAATAGAAGAACTTAATGAATATATAGTGTCTTCAATATGACAATTGCGCTGTGTTATCTAGGTTAGAACCTACAAGAAAAAAGGAAAGAAAATTACATA
Organism: Swietenia macrophylla; assembly: GCA_032401905.1. Taxonomy (NCBI): domain Eukaryota; kingdom Viridiplantae; phylum Streptophyta; class Magnoliopsida; order Sapindales; family Meliaceae; genus Swietenia; species Swietenia macrophylla. The sequence continues at coordinate 7,184,232 of CP135571.1, forward strand.
CCCACTGATAGGAACCTTCTTGGGAACCATCCAAAACAGTGACCCAATCTGACTGAAACTTGAAGGTGCTTTTATATTTGAGGAGATCCCTAACCTTAAATTTGATGTTCAAAGAACTGTAAGTACAATTGAAGACAAGATATAGGTGTCAACACAACCGAAAGGATATGATAAGAAAGGAAGAATTACTGCTTGCAAAATTCTTTCAGGTGCATCACCTTCCAACTGCCTTAACCCTGCAGTTGCCTACAAAACAATTAAACACCATCTCAGTAATTTAACTAAAAATTTTCAGATAACAACATTACAGTGTCACATAAAGAAATCTCAGGAAATGAGAATGTTGAACCAATCTGAATTTACTCACCCCAATTTTAACTGGTGTCATTGGACGCAAATCCTGCGGCACAACACCTTCAGCTTTATCAAGAAGCGAGGTCAGTGAGTTTGCTGCAGCTTGTGGATCATTTGCATACGCACTCAAACCCGGTTTAATCTGAAACATAACTACCAACCTTAAATCAGAACCAAACTTTCTGCAATTAATAGAAAAAATGAAGAAGAAGAAATAAAGAAAAGAAAAGAAAAGAGATCTTGAACTAATAATTACATGCCCAGCTAAAATCCTGAGATCAGGCACTTCATGCATGCACATGATATTCTGCCCGACACTACTTTATTATTATCAAATCATAATGTTGGAGTAAATAGAAGTGCCAAATACAAGTGTTTTCCCCATAATTAGAACCGACTAAAACTGTACTTTTATTTATTTTGTAATGCTTGGTCGAACCAGTCAAAAGCGCTTTTACAGATTGAAAAAGCACTCGGACTGCTTCTGCCAAAAGAAGTTGCTAGATGCTGTTGCTTATGCACGTTGACTGACAACTGCTACGAAAGATCATTCTAAGATTAGCATTTCAACAACAAAATTAAAAGAGTGCATCACGTACATCTCTGAAACTACATTATCCTGATCCTTAACTCTAAACCAATGTCAAATTCTCAATTAAACAAATAAATGTACTAAAAACAATACGAAACTTCGTACATTACCTGAACAAAAAGCTCGAGATCTTTGCCAATTGGCACAAGATCCAAGTTCTGATCAAAACAATACACGTGGACTCGACTTCCAGAACTCCCCGCATCAAAAATAACAGCATAACTCTTTGACATCCTTAAATTAGATGAAAACCTCCCGCCAATACCGTAATCTAGCGCCACATCGGACGAAGGCGCCCATCCCGGCATCAGAAACAAAACGAACACAATTAACATGACTGGCACCGAAATGACCAGCAACACGCTTCGGTAACGCTGGATCGTGTCCGACCAGGATTCATGCTGGCGAATACCAGGTCGCTTCATCATCTTGTCGGGCAAGTGCTGGTCAGCCTGCGAAGGGGAGGGGGCGGTGGGTCCGGTCTCGAGGAGCTCGGTGGAGGAGGGGGATCGATAGCGGATCTGGCCGTTGCCGGTAGAAGAAGGAGGTAGCGTGGTGGCCTTTAAGGACTGGGATGGTGGGTCCGGGGATGGATCCAGGATTGGTTTTACGTGGCGTGCTAGTGATGGCGATTTAGATGATGGATTTTGGAACGTTGATCCCGTGGAAACGACAATGCAGATTGATCAATCTCTTTGTCTCCGGCTCTCTTTCAGCACGAGTGATTCGGCTACTGCTTCGTTAGTATATACTGTATATAACGACACCGGAGAGGAAGGAGAGGAGGACAAGCGCAGATGATTTGTGTCGGGTGCAAATAAAGGAGGGTGGGTTTTATTTGAAGGACAAGTTACAAAGAGGTCCCTGCTTTTTGAAGAGACAATAAATAATAGTAATTGTAACCGATAGCTATTTAAGTTAATCTATTTTCTTAAAAGATATTTATTTCCCCCCCTTTTTTTTTTTTTTTTTTTCCTTGAGTTGGCTGCCGATCCTATCTCATCTATGTATATTGCTGTTGGGCACCAAAGAAACCAAAATATGTTTATTTTATTTTATTTTTACTTTTACTTTGGAATGATAACTTTTTTTTTTTTTCCTGCTTTAAACCCCTTTTATCGTAGAATGATAACATATGGGTCCTCAAACTTTCAATATATATAATATACATATATAATTTAGAAAAAATTTTAAAAAGAATCTTATTTTACTTCATCTTTACGAATATAACCAATCCTAATATATTTTTACTAAAATAATCATTTTAAATAATTTTACCTTCAAACTTTATTTTTTCTACTTATAAAAAAACTAAATCCACACACTCATTTTTTACACACCAAAATTTTTTCCACTTCTCAAATTTCAATCAATTTCAAGACTTTCAATTAGTTATTTACGGCGTAAAGTATATATTCTAAAATTTCATCTACAAAATAAAATAAAAATAAGTTTTTATACTTTAATTTTCTTATACTTTAATTATCTTTTACTTTAATTTTTATATCAATTTTTAATTAATTTTAAAATATAAATATTAGTACATAATTTATTGATCTTATAAAATTAAATTTGAGTTATAAATATAATATTTTATTTGTTAAATCTATTATTTTTGTGATTTGTCTGAAAATTTGACCAAAAAATAGAATATATTTGATATAGCAAAGAGACGAAAATAGTTGCTCTAAGTTGACGGACTCAGGATAAAATTAAGTGCCCTGAGTTGGCAAACCCAGGGCAACTATTTTCTTTATTTTTATAATAATATATTTAAACTAATATAATTATATA